>BJCM01234234.1:0-11249 GCA_018326385.1 Flaveria bidentis
AGGAAACTAGGTCCAAGGGGGAGTTTGTTGATACATATGTACCTAGCTTACGATCTTAATGTAATATGTTTGTCATGTCCTAAATGTAAATGAAATGTATGAGTTGAATGAAACAGAATATGAAATTGATGATCTTAATGTTAAATGTTTCAGTGTATGTTTAAATGTTTATTATTTATTAACACATATTGAACCAACTATATAGGTTGTGGTTGTTTGAATAGATCTTAGTAAGGTAATGATTGAGAAACATATTCAAACTTAGTCGTATAAAGTTTTCATGCGAATGGACCATGCTAATGGACCATACGCATGAATACTTCATGCTAAAGGACCAGTCGCATGACTGAACCAGGAGACTAGATCAGTCGCAGGACTGAGACATACGGATGCGTTAGTCGCACGACTTAACCTTCAGTCGTGTGATTGACTCAGTCGCATGCTTTAGTCGCACGACTGAACCATGCTAATGGTCCAGTCATACGACTGACTAACCCTAACCTATAAATAACACTTAATTCGTGGAAAAACGTAACACTTTGAATATTTCGACTCCTACTCGTACCCTAGCCGTCCAGAGACTTCATAGAACCTGTTCCAAGTTCATAGATCGCACTAAATCAGTTTGCAATCGTTCTTAACGTTAGATTCAATCTAAGATTGATTCTACGTGCGTTCTCACTGATTGGATCGCCAATCAAATAGGATTCCGTACTATTTGAGTTGGTATACACGTAAATCAGTTAGTACTCCGTCCCGTACACGGTCCTAACAGGTACGAGGGTATTGAGCGTTTTTGAGTTTTATTAGAGTAAAGAGTGTTTTAAGTAGTTTTGATTCAACTAAAACATCCACTACATATTCATACTAACTTAAAGGGGTATAATGATAAAAAAGCAAAAAATGAGTCCAAATGATCAAAAAATGGTAACATGGTCGTTGGGTAATGGCGTTTAAAACCAGTTTGGGAACCAGTCCAGTTTGAAACTAGTTAAACACATGAGGGCAGAAACCGATGGAGGAACTAGCAGTTTGGAATCTATTTGGGGAGGGAAACTGCATCAGGTTAGGTACCGATTTAGATACCTAATTCAGTTTTTTGTCCATCCTTAACCTTTACATATCATTCATTATGATATTTGGGGACCTGATCCTTCCATCTCACGTTCTAGTTACCGTAATTTTATGATATTTAGTGATGACTTTAGTCGGTTTACCTAAACGTATCCTTTATTTCATCATTCCTATGCTACTAATTCATTTTGCCACTTTAAACCCTTTGTTGAAAACTTATTTTCCTTCACCATTAATTATATATAATGTGATGGTGTTATTGAACTCATCCAAGGCTAGATGTGCCAATTACTTTCTTATTCGGGTATTATCTATCGTATTACCCTTCCATATACACCCCAACAAAAAGTGGTCGTTGAATGGAAAAACCTTCACCTCTCAAAAATTGCTCGAGCCTTACTTTATCATGCACATTTACCTCATAAATATTGGTATGATGCTTATGCCATCGCTTTTTAATAAATCATTTACCTTCTTCGAGTCTTGATTTCGTATTTCCTTAAGAGATAATTTTCTTATCTAAACCCGCTTATACACTTTTATGCATCTTTAGGTGCCTTTGTAATCCATTCCTTAGGGATATCTGTCTAGATAAAGTCTCACTTAAATTAGTTCCTTGTATATCCTTAGATATGCACCTTACCATTAAGGGTTTCTATATTACGATCCTCACACTCTATGTACGTATACTTCTCATCATGTTACTTTTCATGTAACTTTCTTCTCGATCCCCTAAGCAGCTCCTATTTTTGAGCTTCCTAGTACTACCATACCCTCATTCTCAGTTATTCCCACATATTGAACCTTCCACTTCTATTATTTCATCTTCCCTACATCTTCACCTCCCTCATCACCTCCATCCCCACCACCACCACTCCCTCCTTGACCCTCATGTCCTTCCCATCTAATGGTCCCTCGCTATCATGACCACACTTGTCAACCTAAACACTTTCCTGATCATATTATTTTTCATGCCTCTTCTATTTCTATTTTTGATCCTAATACTATTTTTCAAGCTTAGTAATGACTTGTATGATGGGATGATATGCGTACTTAGATTACCACTTTACACTTGAACCCAACCTATATATTGGTGTCAGCACTTGCTCACACAAAAGTTGTTGGTTGTAAGTGGATTTATGGGTAAGAGACATTCAAATGGATCCATGAGTAGATATAGAGTCTATTTTTAGCCAAAGGTTTTCATCAAAGACTATTTATATGGCTCAACCTTTTGGATTTGTTGACTCAACTCGCTCACATCATGTATGCCTGTTGTAGCCGGCCTTTTATGACCTCAAGCAAACCTTAAAAGCTTTGTTCTCAGCTATATGAGGCTTTTAAAACAAATGGTTTTACTCAAAGCATCTCTAACACTTCATTGTTTGTTTATTGTCAAGATTCAATCACTTGTTAGGTGCTTGAATACGTCGACGACATTCTTATTAGTGGGAGCTCTTCAAGCCATGTCTAGGAGGTAATTTAAAAGTTTGATTCTTAATTTTTTTTCTTAACGAGTTAGGAAAATTAAGATATTTTCTTGGGATAAAGGCCATATTCTCTCATGACAATATACACTTATCTCAACATTTTATTAATTAAATCTTTTACAATGTACTAGCTTAGCTCATTATAAACCTCTATCTACACCAATCTTCTCAGGCAACAACTTTTTTGACACTCTATGAATTTAATGGATGACCTTATGCTTTCATGGAGCATAGTTGAAGCCTTACAATATATAGTTTTGACTATATCTTAAATTGCCTATGATATTAGTAAGGTTTCTTAGTTATTTCATATTCCCACTAATTGACATTGGTTGGCAGTTAAGCATATCTGAGGTATCTTAAAGGTAGTATTACTCATAGGTTGATGATCTCTCATTCCCCTATGACTACTATCCATGTATATGTTGATGTTGCTTGGCCTAATTGTCCTGATGATAGGCGTTCAATTAAAGGTGATTATGTCTCTCTCGAATCCAACCTTATTAGTTGGAATTCGAAAAAGCAACACTCTGTTGCTCGGTCTAGTACTAAAACGGAGTATTAGGTTCTTACTCATCCTTCTGCTGAAATTAGATAGCTTATGTCACTAATGCATGAGCTACAGTTATCTCTAGGTTGTACACCTACTCTTACAATTTGCTATGTTGCTACATCACATCAGCTTGCAAACATCCTCACCTAAGGATTGTCCTCCACTCAGTGTGCCTATCTTTGATCTAAGTTGCAGGTCGATATCGTCATCCATCTCGAAGGGCCAGTCATAGATAATTTTACTTTCTAATTGTGATGATTGTGTCGCATTTCTCTTATGTTTATTGTAACTTTTTGTGTCATATCCCAACTGATGGCGGATATCTCGCTGTGGAGGAAAGTGAATCGATTGTTCATTGCACCTAAAATCTATAGTGTTTAAATAATATTAATTGAAAATTTCCTTAAAATCAAATATCCCAATTATTGTTTAACAATCATACATAATTCAAATAAAATATAAAAAAATATATCTTTATTATCTACATCCAAATCCTAGTTGTATGCATCTTAAGATGTCTAACTAAGCAACATTCTTGAAATCATATGAAAATTATCATAGTCAACTAAAGAAGTAGCTGGTTAGAAAACACATATTTGCATACATATATGTTGATAAAATGATTGAAATACTTCAATTCTCATGACAGGTCAAGACTTATATGGCAAGGGTGAAGCGTATAGGACAAACCATACACAATCAGACCTAGCGAGTGAATTGTCTCGATCCGCAAATAAAGTCTTAATAAATAAGGTACATGTATGATTCTAGTTTCAATCACTCTTGAATAATAAAATAGGATGAGTTTGTCATGCTAATAGATCTATCATTGTTCCTGTGGCTTGTATAATTTAATAATTACACTAATATAAATGATTATTTAACTATAAACACACATTGTAAGTACTAACATAACATGAATTGAATTGAATTGAATTGAAATTGTAAGAGTGAATAAGCAATAAGCAATTGCCTAAATATAGTTCACAATTTCACATGATTTCCCTAAAATATAAAACATAAGAAAAAAAACTACGAATATTCACATGATTAATTGTAAGTGTTAGAATAAAAAACTTTACTAGACACCAAAGGTTATCTCGTGAATTAACCTTAAGGAACAATGTCTTAAATTAGATGTCGATTTGGAACTAGGTTTCAAATAGGGATTTAGCGTTTAAAAATTGATTAAGAAAGTATAATTAACTTTAATGTATAACTTAATAAACTAAAACAAATTCATAAAATAATAAGATTTTTGTTCTAAATAATGATTAATAATAAAAAAGATATAATGATTAAATTCTATTTGAATAATACAACTAAAATAATTAATCTATAATAGTTTAATAAATAAATATTAAAATAATAATGTGTGAAATTTGGTTAAAGAAAACTAATTCAATAATTAACTATTTAAATGAATTAATTTGTAATAAATTGTAATTTAAAACAATTTGTAATAAATCATTTTTGTTTTATAGTAGTTTTATAAATATTAGAACTTTTACATAAATTAAAAATTCCTATTATTGATTTATGTACAATTTTTATAACTTTTATAAATAATTAATTTGTAATTATGACATTTTAATTTTTAGATATTAATTAATATTATTTGTTATTTTATTACTAACAAAATAATTCTTATATTGATATATTAATATAATAATATTTTCTAGAATTATTAAAATAGTGGGGTGACTAGGTTCGAATGTCGATCCATCCTGTATGAGTGGAGTGTGTTATCTATTGGGGCAAAGCCCAATTCTGATTAGAAACACACAAAATATATAAGAATCCTGATTAAATAATCCCTAATTATCCGATGATTCCTAAATTGTAAATCATTCAAATTAGACCACTAATTGATGATGATAATGAAATTAATCATGGGCCTTTAATCTATACAAGATAATGAGTATGTGTGATCAATTACCTGATTTGATGCTATATTGATAGTAATATAAAGAGAATACAGACATGATACATAGAGGCGAGATTTGATCAGAGGAGATAATTTAACAAACTAATAGTTTATATAGCTTTTAAAAGTGGTGAGGATTGAAAACCCCAAACCAATTATGATTTAGAATGCTAAAAGGATGGTGTTCAATTGATTTGTAAGTTTGGTATGAACTTGAGAAAAGTGCATACGTGTTTTGAATGTAGTTGAGTATTCAGAGAGTTAAAATGATTCAACTATAGTGTTTCCCCTTGATTATAGAAAAACATTTATAGCAATTTCGTTTCAAATATATTCAATTTTGATTCAGATGTTTCGTGTTTGATTTGAGAGTCATTTCATAGTTTTTAGTCACAATTACTTGTATGTTTGAATTTACGGTAATTACAAGAACATTTTTGTCAAACAATTGAATCATTTGAATAATATTTGGAGTTGAAACTGATAAATTTTTTGAACGGATTTGGTTTTGAGTAAATATGATTAAACGACCGATTAATTCAAATTAAATGGGTTATCCATGTTCAAAAGAAGTTCACGAACGATGAGGAATGGCTACCTTAGATTACATTGGTTGGTTTGAGTGTTTTTGGTGGTTGTCAGAGATGACAGGAGGCTAGGCTGGAGAATGTGATTAGATATAACCGGGGGGGGTTGTTGTAACACCCGGTTATTTAGAGTCAAAGAAAGAAGAATAAAGTGAAGAGAAAGAAAGAAAAGATATGTTACGCAAGTTAAGGGATAAAAAGTGTCAAACAAGACAAAAGGTTTGAAAAAGTGGGTGTAAAAGGTGATGATCGTCCATCACTCTCTCTACACCCACAAAATTCAGATCTTTATAGAGAGAGAAAGAAAAGAAGTTGAAACCTCGGGTTTTTGAAGAACAAGAGCTGAAAAGTCGAATTCAAGGTAAGAATTCGTGTGTTTAAGATGTTCTTAACTGGTTATATCCTTGGTTGTATGCTTATGTATGTTTGTATATGTTCGGGTGTGTGTTTTGGTGGGTTTCTAGGCGGTTGAACTCAATTGCAAACGGGTTTGAAAGAAGTCACACCTAAGAGGCTGCTAAGGTGAGTTTTAGAACCCCTTTTTTACATGTTTTAACTGATTTTGGGGCTGAAAATGCATGTATGAACTTTTTATAAAACTAGGGTTTCATACCCGTATGTATGAATTTGTGTATGTTGCGGGTATAGTGTGATTTTGGACTATGTTCATGCTTGATGATGTTATGGTTGTGTTTCTAAGGCTTAGAATGTATGATTTAAGCTAAGAACATGATAGGTGGTGTTTGGGGACCAAATTATGATGTTAAGTGTGCCCTAGGCTGCTCATGCGCCCAAACAGTAGCTCATACGCCTAAGTGTGACAAATGCGTATGAGCATTGACAAATGCGGATGAGCACTGACAAATGCGGATGAGAAAGTCAATGCGGATGAGTAAGTCAATGTGGATGAGAAAGTCAATGCGGATGAGTAAGGAAATGCAGGTAAGGAAATGCGGATGAGTAAGTTCATGCGAATGAACCAATGCGGATGAACGAATGTGGATGAGTAAGTTCATGTGAATGAACAAATGCGGATGAGTAAGTTCATGTGAATGAACAAATGCGGATGAACAAAGTTCATGCGAATGAACAAATGCGGATGAACAAAGTTCATGCGAATGAACAAATGCGGATGAACAAATACGGATGAGTAAGTTCATGCGAATGAACAAAGTTAATGCGGATGAACAAAAAGAAATACGGATGAACAAAAAGAAATGCGGATGAACAAAAAGAAATGTGGATGAACACTTAGAATATTTTCTGACTTTTTAGGGAAAAAGTGATGTAGGCTTTGACTTGGGAGGTTCCTGAGGGTTTATGTAAGCTGACTTTTGAGGTCATAGATGATGTGATGGGCATTGTATGATGATTTTATGATGTATGATTGATGCTTATGCATGATGATATGTATGATGTATGTTATGTATGTATGATGCCCTGTATGATGATGTTGACTGTGTATGTTGATGTTCCTTACATTGTATGTTTATTTTCTCATGGCTTTACGTTGAATGTTAATGAATGAAATGAAAGTATTATGTAACGTAAAGTGGAAGATAATAAAAAGAGGAACATAACGAAAGAATGCATGCATTAATGAACGAAGGAAAGTAAAGTAAGTCTTGCAAGCCTTATATGTGGAAACACGCCTAATGAAGGGTGTTAGTTCAACGGTGTGTGGGTTAGCTACCCCAGAAGGATGCACACCGGGGTCTTTCTTTGTGATTGACCAATTGTATAGAACCTTTTTCGCTTGCCCTAAATACTGTGGCCAGACTGTTGTGCGCCATGACGAGGGGTCTATGATAGACCTCGGCCCAGTACCCGCTTTATACATGACGGTGGGTATAGCACATGACAATGGTACCCCTGAATTTACCCTAAATACTGTGGCCAGACTATTGTGCGCCATGACGGCGGGTCTATGATAGACTCCGTCCCAGTACCCGCTTTATGCATGACGGTGGGGTAAAGTTCATGGTTTTGATGGAATGAAAAGAAGTAATGATGTACGTATAAATGAAAGTAAGAAAGCATGAATGAATGAAAGTTAATGAATGAATATGAAGATAATAATAATATTATCTATGTTTACGTATGATGTGTGATTACATCCAAAAGTAAAGAATAGTTTTAATAAAAGTAAAGTATTTTTTACTTAAAACTAGAACTCACTCAGCAACGCTGACTTTTTATACATTTTCCAGTTGGCAGGTAAAGTTGCTGAGGATGGCACGGGGTGGCTACTTGTCTTTTTTGGATGACATTCTTTTGTTTAATGTTTTTGCATTGTAATGTGAACGAATGATATTGTGTAACGAATGTTGTATTATTTTACAAAAGCATTTTTAATGAAAATGTTGTTTTTAATGTTTCTGATGCAACGTTTATTTCAAATCAATGTAATTATATGTTTTATGAGCAATGATTGACCAACTGTGAGCATCTCGGGAACGGGGCCTTACAGTTGTGTTTTTTAAAATGTTTAACTTTTGGTCTCTAAAGTTTATAATGTTATCATTTTATGTAAAAACTTTAAATGAAGTTTTAATATTTACAATTTCAACACCAAGTTTAATTAAACCCTGATTTTAACAGATAATCAACTTATTAACGTAATAAACTTTGTAATTCAATTATTATTTTTAATTAAATTAAAAAAGAACTCTTATTTGGTAATAAAACTTTTGAAAATTTATAAATTTCATTTTTATAAATGTTAAATAAATTATTAATTGAATAAATGATATATTTAATGTAGTTAAACATAATCATAAAACAAAATGATCAAATATTATCAATCATTACATATATATTCCATACGGGACACGAACGGGTCAAATGTTACCTTTTGTATCTCATAGACTCTTTCCATATAAGAGTATGTTACGGTTGTTTCAACGAGTAATATAAAAACGCATATTTCAATCACATTTTTTTCTTTTTTTCTTTAGTATTGTTTCAGTTTTGTACCTAAATATCTAGAAAGTCACAAGCTCGAATCATTATTTTCATACTATAACCAGAAGACCTTTGGTTTCTTTATTTTAATCTAATTAAAAAAAACTCTAATTTGGAATGTGCATGCACGATCTGAATCTTAATCTCCCACATTGAAGACCGGTAGCTACAAAACCGAGGTGGATGCTAAGTCACGCGTTTTATTTTAACACTAGCCGATAGCCCATGTTGATTCTAAAGACTAGCTTTTTCAGGTTGTTTTCAGAAATTTAAGAGAAAAGTGTTTCACTACCAATTTTATAATTCATCCAAAAATTTAGAAAAAGGGATTCAGTATTTGAAATAACATGCTCACTAAAAAAATTAGTTTTGTGTAACTATAACTAGAGATGTGAACACGTGCATTGCAACGAGATTGCTGATATTGTGGGAAATCTAGAGGTTTAGAATAAACTTTTTGTGTTGAGATGCAGATAAAAAATAAATAAATATCACAGTGGAATATTCAGAATTTTATGAACCGAGAAAGATACAAATGTATCACTTCAGTGAAACCGTGATGTAGTTTTGATGACTTGCATGTGTGCATAATAAAATTTTATGACGAAACGTATAATTAGAATTGTTAGAAACAATGTCATGTTATAAGTTTAATTAAAGTTGTTAAGCAAGCAACATATTTGTGGCTCAACTTTAAATATGATCAACTTCATGATATAACAAGTTGATAAATGAATATCACAAGTTTAATTAAATTTGTTAGCGCTATATGTTAAGGGTATGGGTTATACTAAAAAAGATGTAATCTAAAACGTCTAGGGGAAATTGTAGGCTTGAAACGTGTTCTTCTATTGTTTTAAAAGGATGACATTTTGGTCATTGTGTCAAATACTCAGTAAATTTTGTCTTATATATTCATTGTGTTAAATATCAATTTATTGTGTTATATATTTTACATCATTTGTTATATGTATTTATCATTGTGTTTTACATTTTAGATCTTTTTTTGTTATTTTTGTCACTATTTCTGTATACTATATAGACTTGTTATCTATCATTGTGTTTTAAAATTAGAAATACACAAAAATATACTTTCACCAATATATTTTTCAAAACTCATAATGTTAAAGTTAACACAATATGTTATCTTTGTCATTATTTTTTATAAAATAAATAAACGTGTTGTTATTTATCATTGTATTTTACAATTATAAGTATACAATGATATTATTTCACAAATGTATTTTTCAAAACTCATAATATTCATGATAACACAATGATTATTAAAAACACAATGAGACGTCATGTTATTTTGTCATTATTTTTAATGTATTATATTAATTAGTTGTTAATTCAATATTTTGTTTTACATATTATAGATACATAAAAATGTTATTCCATAATTATATGTTTGAAAATTCATCATTTTATAACAACACTGTAGTATTCAGAAAAACATAATAACTAACAAAAAGACACAATAACTAGTTATGAGCTTATAAATGTAGAAAATTATTGTCTTTTTATATAAAAATATTATACTGGTTTCAAATATTAAAAAACGATCGTTTTTATGGTGTATTTTTTATAAAAAAATAATATCGTACATAAAAGTTACGAACGTTTAAAAAATAGGGGAACTTACAAAAAGTCAACAAAGATGATTATTCTTAAAATACCACTATAACAATTTTTTTCTTTACAATTTTATCTCAGTCACTGATTAAGGAGATTGATTGTTGAGACTTGTTACATATTTTATTTTTAGTAGACTTTTTTATTTGAACATTTTCCATATGTTAATTACTCAAGACTAAAATTCTTTTGGAACTATATAGAACTTTTATAATATTCTTGTTAATAAAATATATTTTTATACATACCGTTAAATGAAAGTGGGTTAATGTATATATGAAAGAGGGACCCGATATCTAGACATCTTCAATTATAAATCAACACCTCCTGAATTCTATACGGGTCATATAGCTCTATAGACGTCGTATAGGGGTCATAAACTTTATATGAGACGTATAACCTATATGACAATCTTATGAATTTTCTCTTGTATTTAACGTCGAATTTCACTATAAGTGTTGTATAAGCCTATATGTGTCATATACTCTTATACATGGCCGTATAGGGCTATATACCCCCTTCTGAATTTTCCTCATTTACAGTGTCGTCAACCCTATATGTCTAGCATAGAGCTCTACGACACGTATATAATATTGTCAATTTATAATAGTGAATGTATTAATATTATTAAGAGTAAACTTTACTTTTATTCCTTATGGTTTGGTGTAAGTAACAGTTTTCATTTAAAGATTTCAAAATTACGATTTTACTCCTTTTGTTTGCAATTCTTCTCTTTTAACTCCAACCCATTAAAACCGTTAATTAATTCCGTTAAAAACAAGGGAATTTTGATCATTTTCTTATAAGACTAATTAATTAACTTAGTAACACACTTTATAAGCTAAGGGACTATTAATGCAAAATAGTCAAACTATATAAAATAAAAAATCTCACCCTCTTTCACTACTAGATCCAAATTACCACATCACCCACCGTCGCCACCACCTTCACCACAGCCGTCACCACCACCGTCACCACCACCCTCACCACCACCGTCACCACCACCGTCACCACCACCC
>BJCM01234242.1:0-19199 GCA_018326385.1 Flaveria bidentis
CTCATGATGATTGTCAGTATACTTGTCCTCTTAAATCCATACACAGATTTTTGACACTCATTGGTGATGATTTAAGGTTTAATTATTTCAACAAGCATTTGTTGATCCCACGCTTATATGGTAATCAACGTTCCTCAGGAGATTTTGAACGGTCTGCAAGTATATTACAAGAAGAAACTATTCTAAGAGCTTTCAAAGATATGCTAAGCCTCAGGTCAGTGCCACCGCACAACAGAGAGGCGCAAACAACAACGAATACTAGAATATTTAGGTTATGCTTATCCTCAAGTTAGTGCCACCACACAGCAGAAAGGCACACAACCTATCTTCTTGTTTGAGCAATTGTTTTCTTTTTACACAGATCACACCAACAACATAGGTTATTAGCTTGATTGCTTTTTGCAATTTTCATGTGCTTTGCTCATATTTTATGGTCATTCGCACACATTTGTGGCGTTTATTTTGCTCGTCACCCCTTATTGGAACTTCGTTGATTGTGTTAACCAGTGATAAGATGGGAACCCGTAGCTTGTAGAACAACTTAGTTTGAGCTTGAAATCACCGATGAGGTCTACTTATCTATTGTGTTGAATCTACCGACGCATCATCTAATGTGCTAACAACCTCTAGGTCTACTTTCTCTATGTTACCATAGTAGCGTACTAGTTTAACTATCATCTTTCCTTTTATTTTGCTTTGACTATTCAGACTTAACTTTGAATTTTGCATCATGAGTAGTTAAACCTTTTAAAGTCCCAAATTAATCTGTTCCCTATGTACTATCATTTTCCAAATTCGTTGAATAAGTATCACAGATTTGATTTCTTTCCTTTTAGCAAAGTTGTCCTCCTCCCTCGTTTTTTTAAGTAATTTAATCTAACCTATTCTCCCCCTAAAATTCTAAAACCGAAAATGTTTTTGCGTTTAGAATTATAATAGGCGAAGAAATAAATTAAATTAAAATAAAAAAAATAAAATAGAAATAAAAAATAACTATACTCGTCGGATAATGTACTGTCATCTTCTGGAATCACTTCACATTTCTTTTTCACCCCGTTGACCTCTAACAGATATAAAAATCTTGGTTTGTCAAAAGCTTTTGTGTAGAGGTCAACGCGTTGAAAGTCCGTATTAATTTTAACAATATCGATTAAATTCTTTTCAAAACAATTACGTATAAAGTGATATTTAATTCCGATTTGTTTGGTTTTAGGATGTTGGACAGGATTTTTAGTGACGGGTATAGCAGCAGAATTATCAACAAATATAGGAGTGTTAGAGAATTTCAAACTGTAGTCCCGCATTTGCTGTTGAATCCAGATGATTTGTGAACAGCAGCTTGCAGCAGCAACGTATTCAGCTTCACAAGTTGATAGAGTAACCGATGTCTGCTTCTTACACTGCCACGTGACTAATCTTCTCCCAAAGAATTGACATCCTACTGAAGTTGACTTGTAGTTCATTTTGCAGCCGCCATAATCCGAATCGCTATACGCTTTAAGCTCAAAGTCATCGTCATGAGGATACCACAACCCAATTGTTGGAGTACCCTTCAGATAAAGAAATATCCTTTTGACTCCTATAAGATGGTTGACTTTCAGTTTCGTCTGATATCTGGAGCAGAGACACGTCGCGTATATGATATTAGGTCGTGATGTAGTGTGGTACATGAGGGATCCGATCATTCCTCGGTACAAGGTGGCATCCCCCAGATCACCATTTTCGTTGGGTACCACATCGTGGTTTGTAGCAAGTGGAGTCCCAGCTGCCGAAGCATTCTCCATATCAAACCGACTTAGAATATCACCTACATACTTGGTTTGATGTAGAAATATTCCATTTGGTGTCTGATCCACCTGTAACCCAAGAAAGAACTTCATCTCTCCCATGGAACTCATCTCAAATTCAGCTTTCATTACTGCTTCAAATTCTTTACACAATTCTTCGTTTTTGGAACCGAAGATTATGTCATCAACATAAATTTGTACGAGCAGTAAGTCACCATCCTTTTCTTTGATGAACAATGTACAATCAATCACTCCTCTGCGAAAGCTGTGTTTCACAAGATGAGTCGAGAGCTTTTCATACCATGCTCTTGGGGCTTAGTGGAGCCCATAGAGAGGCTTATCCAACTTTTAAACTCTGTCCTGATGATATGGAACCTCAAATCCTTCGGGTTGACTGACATACACTGTCTCTCGTATTTCACCATGAAGGAATGCACTCTTTATATCTAGTTGATAAACTTTAATCTTCATGTAAGATGCATAGGCTAGGAAGTTACGGATTGCTTCCATTCTCGCCACAGGTGCAAACATTTCATTGTAATAAATATCCTCGACTTGTCGAAATCCTTGAACTACAAGTCAAGCTTTGTTTCTTATTATGACCCCTTGGTTATCTTTCTTGCACTTCAAGACCCATTTGGTGCCAATGACTTTAGCACCTTTAGGTCTATCCACTAGTGTCCATAATCCTAACTTCTTGAATTGAAGATGTTCTTCTTGCATGGCACTCACCCATGACTCGTCGTTTAGGGCTTCACTATCATATTTTGGCTCAAATTTAGACACAAAGCATCGATACGCACCATCGTGAAGATATCCCTTTTCCATCACTGAGGCATAATCAACTGAGTATAGCTAATTTCTTGTCTGTACTCCTGATCGAACATATCCAATGACATCATCTAAAAGATGATAAACATTTAGTTGTGATCCAAGAATGGTGGGAAAAACTACCTCATTATCTAGATTGTGAACACCAGGTTCAATATCTGAGGCAGTAGGAGTGTGAGGTTTCGAAGTGTCAGAGGCATCAACATCTGATGCTTGTGTACTTGCAGTAGTAGGAACCTATTCCTACTAATCCACCTAATCATTTGTCACGTCTTCATTATCAGAGGAGGAGTCACTTATCTCAAGTGCTCCCCCTGAAGAACTAGAAGACTCGCCTTGCGACGCTGAGGTCGTCGGGTCCAGTGATGGTGTATTTAACACATTGTACATCATTCTGGTCGATAACTCATCCTTAGGAGAGGAGAGAGGGATGTTGAAGGACTTAAAGAATCCATCATAGTCAAAAAAGAATGAGGGTCCTTTTCCAGCAAGGGGTGGTGTATCTCTGTACATCAACATTGCACCACACTTCTACTTGACCCATTGAGTTGTTATAAACTCTCTTATTCGGTATGTTGTATCCTAAGAAAATTCCTTCTTCGGCCTTCTCACTGAACTTCCCTGACTGAGTTTTCTTCAGCAGCTCAAGAGGTAGGTCAATTGAGTGAACTTTCTTTTCCTTATGATACTTCTTTGTTTGTTTCCCTTTCTTACACGCGACACATAAATCTGGTAATTGGAAGTTCTTAACATTTACTCCACGCACTAGATCATTCTAGATCATGTGATTCATCTTCCATGAATTAATGTGTACCATTCTCCTATGCCAGGAGATGGAGTCTTTCTCTGTTGCCTTTGACAAGAACCATTGTACTTGATGATCGGTTGTGGAGGCCTATGATAGGTCCAAGACATATAAATCATTATATCTTGGTGCTGACATTAAGACTTGATCCTCCGGTATTACATACTCCTTCTTTAACACATAGCAATTCTTGTTGTCAAAGACTACCTTGAATCCTTTGTCACAAATCTGGGATACATGTTGAACATAGTTGACCTTGTCAAACTTGACTTTCTTGTTTCCCACTTCGCCTTGTGTTGTGATATATCCTCCTTTATTTTGAGCAAAGGAAACATGTCCCCCTTTAATTTGTTTGACATTTGACAGGAGAGACAAGTTTCTAGTCATGTGCCTTGATGCCCTATTATCAACGATCTAGGTATTTGTAGAAGCACTATAATGAACACCCTGCACATTTAAAGGAAATGATTAGTTTAGGTTAGGGACCCAAGCCTTAACTGGCTTGGGTGACCTAGTGGCATCACACATCAAGAATTCAACCCACTGTCCATTGGAGGGAGAGGCCATATCATTCTTCTTATTGTTCTCATTATCAAATATTTGTCTTCACTTTTCTTTCCATAAACCATTTTTGTGTAAGGCCTGTTTGTGATAAACCGACGATTGGCTTATGGTTTGAACTTTAGGATCATAGGTTCTTTTTGGTGGAGTAATTTACCTCTTGTTTGAAGAACTTGGTTTAGTATCATTAAGTTCAACTATGTTTCTTGGTGTCTGATAATAAGGACACTTAGAAGCGATGTGTCCTCTCTTTCCACAATTGTAGCATGATCTACTTTCGACATGTTGGTGGAACTGTTTCGATGGGGAAGTGTGTGACACAGGTGTGACTTTAGTCTGTTTAGGTTTTGACACTTCTTGTTTAGATGTTTTAGCTTCATTAACAAAATTCATTGTTTTAACATTTTTAACATCTTTACCCTTTTGTTTATTTGGACAAAGACATGGTGCACATGATTGGTTAACTTGTTTGGTCTTTTTAGGTTCAGAATTAGACATGTTTGAACCTGACTTTAGCTTTACCTTTTCAAATTGTTCATCCAAATTAACAAAAGGCATCTTAACTTTCGACTTCAAAGTGGCCTCCTTCTGTTTAGTGACAGATTCCACTGGTTTACTTATGGAATCTAGATCACTAACTAGAGGAGTGGACACCACATGATCCTTAATAAGATTGTTGTTTACCGGTCTGCATTTAGCATTTAACACTGTCTCATATGGTGGTGGTACCACTTTGTAACCTAAACCCTCCTCGTTATTTCGTTCTCTCACTAAGTGTTGAACTATGTGGGAAGAACTAGTCCAGCTATGCAGTTTTTGTTTTAATGAGTTTACTTCGACTTCTAAAACTGGCTTTCCTTTCTAGCTTCTTCTAGGGAGTTTAAATAGAACTTAATGTCATTTGCTTGATTAAAAGCAACAACTTTGGTTTCCCATAGTTGTTTGTTTAAAAGTTCTATTTTCTTTTTATAACTATGCCCATTGTGTTTCAAAATTCTATTAGCTTCTGTGCACAGTGGTAAGTCATTTACTAAGCTATCATTATGATCTAATAACTTAGAAAATTTTAAATCTATGCTTTCTCCAAATTTGTTACATGTACTACAAGCATGATTATCAAAAATTTGGTCTATGGTACTTACCTGTGAAGATTCGGTTGAATCCGCCATCAGTGCAGAATTTGACTTTTCAGCTGCTGGTGATTCTGAACATGTTGTTCTGAGATCTTCTTCAATCAGGTGATTGACCACATTTGCAGTATCTTCAGGATCTGACATCACTAGTTCAACTGCTATTTCACCTTCACTTTTAGTGTCATCATCCAGACCCTCAACATTTGCAATGTTTGACTCACTCGGAGATACAAAACGAAAGGTCCAATCTTGACCTTCGTCATCTTGTGCAGTCAAAGCCTTTGTATCTTTGCTTAACAAAGCAACTCCACTCATGGGTTTGTCTTGATGGTTGAATGATGAGAATGGATTCCCGTTACCTATCCTTTTGGGCTTTACACATTCACGTTTGATGTGTCCCTTTTCTCCACAGCTAAAGTAGGTAACTTTGGTTTTCTCGAAACCAAAAGTAGTATCCTTTGTGGCTATCAAGTTTTGTCTTGTCTTCTTAACAAACTTCTTAGCTCTTTAAACAACACTTGCCAAAGCCCACGTGATGTCCATTTTTTCAAATTCATTCTCATCATCCTACTTGTAATCCTCATCAGCCAGATGGCAATTTCCGATCTTTCCTACAACTAGACCATCATAAGAATGAACAACTGCATCTAAAAGGTCCATATGCTCCTTTGCAACCTCCACAGTGATATTCCCGAGATTCTCGGTCTTCAACTTCGTAGCATTTTCTTCCGGTGTGATATATTGGGTACTAGATGACCCTGACGTTTCAGATCCTGAAGCTGTAGGTTGAGAAGGAGTGGGTGAACTAGACACAAATTCGCTTGAAGCGGTGCTCCTAAACTTGTTGAAGTGGAAGAGGATTTATAAAGTGAAGGATTCTAGTCATAGGATCCTTTCTGTGACCTGTATTTCATCCTCTGTTCCTCCTCTCTCAATTTCAGGATGAAGTCGTTTATGTCTAATTTTGCTAGTAAGTTGTTCTGTCCCAAATTAGACACAAACGAGTCCCACTTCTCTGGCAGACCATCGACAAAGCTTGAGACCTTATCTTCCATTGACGTTGTGACTCCATGAGTGTGCAACTCACTCATTAAATGATAGAATCTGTCTATGACATGATCCAAGCTCTCTTTACCAATTGAAGAGAAGTTGTCAAACTCCATCTTCAAATCCTTTGCTTTTAGAGCTTTCAATGATGCATTCCCGTCATATTGTTTCTCCAAAGCTTCCCATAGCTTCTTTTCCTATTTGTTCTTAGAAAACTGGTGGAATATATCCTTAGGTATCGACTGAGTCAACAGAGCATACACTTTCTTCTCAGCATTGTACTTCACCTTCTGGCTATCAATCATGCTACCCAAGGTAAGTTTAACACCATCAGCACCAACCGGCATGCTATAACCTTTCTCGATTGATTCCCACAGATTGGGATAACCTCCATTTAGATAAATCTTAAACATTTGCTTCCATTGTGGGTAATCAACTAACGTTATAAGTTTAGGGGGGTTATTGTGATTCCCTATTTCATTTTCCAGAAGCAAAAGGTTCTGGATACGAGAGTCTCTACCAGCAGTAAACGCGGAATACTGATCTTCCATTTCTATAAACTTTAAATTTTAACTTAAGACGTATTCACTCATGCGAATGGGCCAGTCGTGCGACTGAACCAATGCGGACGAGTCAATCGTGCAATTGGACTAATGTGGATGAATACCTGTGCAATTAGGAAAATGCGGATGGAAAATGCGAATGGGTTGGTTTAGTCGTACGAATGGAGGGGCGACTGAGTTTAATCGTGCGTATGGGATGTGTGATTAAGTTCAGTCGTGCGATTGATCCAATCGTGCGACTGAAGGTTGTTGTTTATGAGAATTCAAAGATTTTTTTATTTTGACTCAAAAACACAAGTTTTCAAGATCCCTAATCTGCCGTATGCTGAAAAACTTAAACCTTTAGATCTGGAGACACTGAAAAACACTGTTTTACTAAAAAAAGGTGACTCTTTTGAATGAAAAACATGATTTTTGTACCAATACTAATCGAATCACACACAAAATCAAGAGCCAAAGCTCTGATACCACTTATTAGGACCATGTATGTATGGAGTACTAACTGATAATGTGTGTATACCTAATCGGTGATCCAATAAGTGAGAACGCAGTTTCAATCAGTCTAGAGATTAATGAAACGTTATGAATGATTAGAACACGAACAACTGCTATCTATGAAGTTGGAACAGGTTCTCTAGTGGTCTCTGACGACTAGGGTACGTATGTGAGTTGATTTCTTGAAGTGTTACGTTTTTCCACGAATTAGGTGGTATTTATAGGTTAGGGTTTGTCAATCGTGCGACTGAACCATTAGTATGGTTCGGTCGTGCGACTGAATCATACGATTGGTCCATACGCACGACTGAAGATTTAGTCGTGCGACTGAGTCAATCTTATGTCTCAATCGTGCGACTCATCCAGTCTCCTTGTTTAGTCGTGCGACTGGTCCATTAGCATGAAATGTTCATGCGTATGGTCCATTATCGTGGTCCATTCGCATGAAGACTTCATACGATTAAGTTTAAACACATTTCTCAACCATTCTTGACTAAGAACTATGTAAACAACCCCAAACCTATATAGTTAGTTCAATATGCGTTATGATACAATAAACAATGAAACATTAAACAATATAATCATCAATCACATATTTCATTTCATTCAAATCATTCATTACAAACATGTAAGAAATGAAAGACATTTTACATTGAGCTCCTAAAATAGGTACACATGTATCAATAATCGAGTCTTCTTGTATCTACAGGGGTTGTAAAATAAGTCTATCTGGGCATGATTTGGATATTGATCTTCTTTCTATTACACTCGGTAGCTTCTATATCATTGTTGGAATGGATTGGTTATATAAGAACCAAGCCGAAATCATTTTTCATGAGAAACTCGTGTGACTACCTTTGCCTGATGGAAGGATACTCACTGTGGAAGGCGACACGAGTGGTGCAGTGGTTGGCATCATCTCATACATGAAAGCCCAGAAGTGTTTGAGGAAAGGGCATTCAGTGATTTTAGCCCTAGTTACTGAAAAGACCACTGCGGAGATACAACTGGAAGACATTCCGCTTGTTAGAGATTTTCCTGAGGTATTTCTTGAGGACTTACCTGGCCTTCCTCCACACATGCAGCTAGAATTTCAGATTGAATTAGCACCTAGAGCAGCTCCGATCGCTCAGGCGTCGTACTGTTTAGCATCGAACAAACTACAAGAGCTGTCTAAGCAATTACAGGAATTGCTGGACAAGGGATTTATACGTCCTAGCTCTTCACCCTGGGGAGCTCCAGTGCTTTTCGTGAAAAAGAAAGATGGAACCTTCAGAATGTGTATTGACTACCGAAAGCTGAACAAGGTGACAATCAAGAATAGATATCCACTCCCACGCATTGATGACCTATTTGACCAGTTGCAAGGATCAAGCTACTATTCCAAGATTGATCTGAGATCAGGTTATCATCAGCTACGAGTTTGGGAAGAAGACATCTCGAAGGCGACATTTCAAACTCGTTATGGGCACTATGAATTCATAGTAATGCCTTTTGGATTGACCAATGCCCTAACAGTTTTCATAGACCTCATGAACCATGTTTGCAAACCTTATTTGGATAAGTTTGTCATTATCTTTATTGATGACATACTTATCTACTCTCAGAATAAGGAAGATCGTGAGGAACATCTAAGGATCATTTTGGAATTATTGAAGAATGAACAATTGTATGCAAAGTTCTCAAAATATGACTTTTGGATGCGAGAAGGGCAATTTCTTGGTCATGTGGTGAACGAAAAAGGCTATACATGTAGTTCCTTCAAAGATTGAAGCAATCATGGATTGGCCGGAACCAAAAACACCTGCTGAGGTGCGACAATTTCTTGCTTTGGTAGGCTATTACTGGCGACTTATCGAGGGATTCTCAAAGTTAGCATAACCTCTAACTGCCCTAACCCACAAGGGAATCATCTACAAATGGGGTAGCCAAGAGGAATTAGCATTTCAAACACTTAAGGACAAACTCTGCAGCATGCCAATCCTAGCCTTGCCAAAAGGAACCGAAGACTTTTTTGTTTATTGAGATGCATCCATCCAAGGTTTGGGATGTGTACTGATGGAACGCAACAATGTCATAGCTTATGCGTCAAGACAACTCAATATGCATGAGAAGAATTATATAACGCGTGATCTGGAAGTAGGAGTTGTAGTGTTTGCCTTGAAGATCCGGAGGCACTACTTATATGGAACAAGTGCACGATTTATACAGACCACAAGAGCCTCCAGCACATATATGATCAAAAAGAGTTGAAAATACGGAAACGATGATGGCTAGAATTACTCAATGACTATGATTATGCCATCAAGTATCACCCGGGTAAGGCTAATGTGGTACCCGACGCCCTCAGCCGAAAAGAAACCCTTAAACCTCGTCGAGTATGTGCATTGCAAATGAACATTCACTCCGATCTGCCAGTGCAAATCAAGGTTGCCTAATTTGAGGCCTTGAAATTCAAGAATCTAAAGGCAGAATCCATGCGAGGCATGTAGAAACATTTATAGACCAAGACTGATGGAATTCGTTACTTCATGGAATGGATCTGTGTATCACAATATAGGAATTTACGAGATCTAGTAATTGATCAAACTCATAAGTCACGTTACTCAATTCATTCGGGTTCAGACAAGATGTACCAAGACCTGGAGGAGTGTTACCGGTGGCCAAACATGAAAGATGAGATTGCCACCTACCTACGCAGATGTCTAACTTGCTCTAAAGTTAAGGTGGAATACTAGAGACCATTTGGTTTACTTCAGAAACTGGAAATTCCAGTGTGGAAATGGGAGCAAATCTCGATGGACTTTGTCACAAAGTTGCCTAGGACTCCCAGCGGATGCGATACCATTTGGGTTATAGTAGATCGCTTAACAAAATATGCTCAATTTCTAGCAATCCGAGATATTCATCGAATGGATAAGTTGACACGGATTTATCTAAAAGAAATAGTCTCTTGGCACGGTGTGCCAATATCTATCATATCTAATCGTGATGCTCGGTTCACTTCTATCATTAGGAACGCGGTTGGACATGAGCATTGCGTATCATCCACAAACTGATGGTCAGAGTGAGCATACGATCCAGAAATTGTAAGATATGTTGCGTGCCTGTGTGATTGGTTTTGGCGGTAACTGGGAAACTCATTTACCGGTGGTTGAGTTCTCCTACAATAATAGTTATCACACCTTAATAAAAGCCACACCATTTGAGGCACTATATGGGCGTAATTTCCGATCACCTATTTTTTGGGCAGAAGTTGGAGAAAGCCAACTTACAGGTCCTGAGCTTGAGCACGAAATGAATGAGAAAATTATGCAAATTCATAACCGTATGGCAGCAACACGTGATCGACTGAAGAGTTACGCTGATAAATGTCATAAACCCTTGGAATTTCATATTAGTGACAAAATACTCCTAAAAGTCTCACCTTGGAAAGGTGTGATATACTTTGGAAAGCGTGGAAAACTGAACCCTAGATATGTTGGACCGTTTGAGATTGTCAAACGGGTTGGTCTAGTAGCCTATCAGCTGAATTTACCTGAAGTGCTTAGTGGAATACACAATGTGTTTCATGTGTCAAATCTGAGGAAGTGTCTATGTGACGAATCACTTGTCGTTCCATTAGAGGAATTGGAAGTTGATGAAAAGCTTCATTTCTTTGAAGAACCAGTTGAGATTATTGATCAAGAAGTCAAAACCCTAAAGCGTAGCAAGATTCCTATTGTGCGTGTTAGGTGGAATTCAAAGCGTGGACCAGAGTTTACCTGGGAATGTGAGGATCAAATAAAGAGGAAATACCCGTAACTGTTTAAAGATCTGGTATACACTTACTAAGGTATCCATTCTTCAGATATCTTTCATTAAAATTTCGAGACGAAATTTCCTTCAATAAGGGGATGATGTCACAATTCTTGCGAAGCCTTACATTTCTTTGTTTTGGGTTTGTTTTAGAAATTCCAAAAACCCTGTCCTAAGCAAGCTTCTGAATGCTCTTCTATGTCGCCATTGAAACCCGGTGTTCTTCGTTGATCTGATGTTCTAATTTTTGGGACGAAAATTCCTTCAACAATAGGATGATGTGATACCTTGTATTTGCAGGTTGATACCGTTATTTCATTCTTCGTTATTCAACATTCTTGATGATTTAATTAATTAAGTAACCTGGTTATGTGATTAAATTAATTATTAAAGTAATTTAGGTTTGAATAAATTATAAAATCTATAGTGGCATTTAATCAAAGTTTGGGGATTTAAATGTTAATTCTTCAAAATTCAATGTAACGTCCCGAAAAAGTCTAAGTGAGCCAAATAATAATAATGGGCTTAGACAGGATTATTTAATGTAAATAAGATGGATATGGGTTATAGACCGAGTTAACTTTTCGGGTTATGTGTCTAGCGAGTTTAAGGTCTCGGGAATGCCCAGTATATATATAAACGGATCAACTTGAGCAACTCTCATTTGCAACTCAACATCCCAATTCTAGAGAGATAGTACAGAGAGAGAAAGTAGAGAGAATTGAAGATTCAAGGCTTGGTTGATCATGGGATTGAAGATTAGTATTCGTGGGCATCCAAACAACAAGAAAACACCAAGAATCCAGGTAAGAAACATAATTTAATCATTCCTTTTGATGTAAACCCAGATTCTAAGGCTTGGGGTTTTTTGAAAGTGGCAATGATTCGCCCAAAACTCACATTTTTATGTAAGAAAACATGTAAGAAGCTTAGATATAGCTTATTGGGTGACAAACCAAGGTTTTGGATGTAAAAGATTGAAGTTTTGGGTCAAAAATAGGTTGCTTCATAATTTTCAGCTCGTTCTACGGAACTAAGGGTTCATCTAGCGAAATTAAGGGTTCATCCAACGAAATTGCGTAGTCGTCCGGCGAAACTATAGTTTCGCAAGTAGTTTCGCAGATTTTGTTTTCCAACGAAAGTCGGGTGAAACTGGCAGCAAAGATGCTAGCGAAACTGCTGGTGAAACTAGTAGCAAAACTGCTGATCTTGGAGTGAATTTAGTAGCGAAATTAGGCAGAAATTAACTCCGTTGAGTGTTAACTTATCTGCAGGCTGCGTAGTGTGACCCGTGCTTAGAAAGCTTGATTGAAAAGCTACTCACTGAGTCCAGGTGAGTTCTAGATCCCCTATTTTAAAGGTTTTAAACTAGTTTGGGGCTAGAAAAGCATGCTAAATATACGTTTTAAAAAACCAAGCCAGGGGCGTTGCCCCTTGGACCACACTAGGGGCTGCTACCCCTAGGACCCCGTTTTCAGGGGCTGCCACCCCCGAACCCCTGCTGTCTCATGGAGGATCAGGTATGTTTTATGATGACTTATGCTTGTTGTGCATATGGTTATGTATGTGAATGTATGATGCATGATGTTTATGATGATGTGTGATGGTATATATTATGTATGATGATGCGTGATGATATTATGCTTATGTATGATATGTTTTCTTTTGTTCCTTACTATGTATTATGAGGTGACATTACGTGGTGTGATTATGATAATGAACGTAAAATATTATCTTAACAAAGTGAAAGATTTAAGATAATGAAAGTGGAACATAATGAATGAAAGAATGAAAGTCTTGCAAGCATAAGAAAGAGGGTTCACAACTCATTGAGAGTTGTTAGCTCAACTGTGTGTTTATAACGCACGATCTTGGCTAACCCTTAAGGGTTCACTCACAGGGGGAGTTAGTCTATGTGACTACTCCATACGTGCGATATGTGCGATATGGGGTCCTTGTCGCTTAACCCTAGATGTTATGGCTTTGAGCTCAAGAAGGGGGTTAAGCATACGACAAGACCTAGATAGTAGTGAATACATAATAAATGTACAAAAAGTGCGATACGTAAGAAATATGCAAAACGTGGGATATGTATGAAATGAATGATGATGAAAGATAACAATAGTTACCTTGATGTACGTACGATGTGTGATAATGTGTGATAATGTGCGATAGTAAAGAAAATGCTTTAAATAATGAAAGGTAATATAATGTTTTTTAAAACTAGAACTCACTCAGCAACGCTGACTTTTATGCATTTTCCAGTTGTCAGGTGATTGTTGCTGAGGATGGCATGGGGTGGCTACTTGGCTCATTTTGGATGGCATCCATTTTATGATACGCTAACGTTTTTGTATTGTAATGCGAACGAACGATATTTGTAACGAACATTGTATTATTTTGCAAAAGTGTTTATTTAAAGGAAATAAAATTGTTGTTTAAATTGTTTTTGCTATATGGTTTTAGTAAAGTTAATGTAAATATATGTTTTATGTGTGATGATTGACCAGCTGTGAGCGTCCCGAGAACGAGGCCGAACAAGTTGGTATCAAAGCCAAAAATTAAGTAAAACGGGTAAATTTTCAAAAGAAACCTAAACTTAAACTGAAAATGGGACAAAAAAGAAGGGATGCAAATCCGAGTAGCTACGTGCCATCAAGTATTTTCTTAATGTTAACCAGTATTATGTGCGCATGTTATATGGTTTATGTGCCTTTTGTAGATTTAGATACTGATGTAATCAGGATAGGAAGTGCTTAGGGTATGAAGAGTAAAGTAAGTGGCTAATCACAACTGGCGACTATAATTAGGGACTTACTATACTTGTCATAAACTGAGCTATTACGTTGAATGACAGTGTTGGTGTTTGAATATTATAATGTGCTTAGAGGATGGATGGTGGTAGATCATGTAAGGCTTCTCATGGTGGAGCTCGTGATGGACGTGGTGTAGGACCACGGGTCACGAGAGGAAGGCCTAGGGCTGAAGAGGTGGCTCATGAAGGGCCCTAGACCCCTCATCTAGAAGGCGGAGAAGAGAGTGCTAGCTTGAGAGCCTCAGTGAAGGAGGTGGTAGTAGAAGAGGTTCATCAGGTTATGTAGAGGATCCTACCGTTCATGGTGACTGAAGTGATTAAGGTTGTACGAGAAAGAGAAAGGAAGGAGAGGAACCGATCCTTAGGAGAGAGAGGGCAATCGGAGACTAAGACGGTTGTCTCTACTGATGAGGAAGAGGAAGAAGAGCATGTGCCCGAGGCAGCACGAGGCTGTAACTATGGGGCATTTATGAGATGTAAGCCCCTGACTTTTGACAGAAATGGCACTACTGCTGCTCATTGGTGGTGAGAGAGATGGAAGCCATTCTAGATATCAACAAGTGTCGGGAGGATCAGAAGGTGAAGTTCGCCACCCACTCCTTTGTGGACTCGGCTTTATTTTGGTGGGACAATATTGTCCAAGTTGAGGGTAGTAGGGCTATCGGGAGGACGAGGTGGGCAGAGTTGAAGAAGTTGGTGATTGAGGAGTTTTGTCCTCATAGGAAGTTGGATAAGGTTGAGAGAGAGTTCCTGCAGCTGGAGGCGGGAACCATGACACATCAGCAGTACACCACCAAATTCAACGAGATGGCATGACTGGTGTCGGATCAGGTGACACCTCTGTCGCGAAAGATCAAAGAGGTATATTCAGGGCTTTCCGGCGAATATTCGTAGGCATATGATCGCCGCTCAGCCGAGCACAATTAGGTCGGTGGTCGATCTGGCGGGAAGACTGTATGACGAGCGAGAGGTGGTGGTGGCTGAGGTGAGCAAGAAGGGTGGTGGTGACCGAACCTAGAACGGGAAACAACTTGGACATGGCAGAGCCGCTCCAAACAATAAGGTGGCGAAGGTGGGTGACCGGCGAGTGGTCACATCTGGTGAGGGTCGAAGAGATGTGGTAAATGCAGGAAGGAGCATTCGGGAGAATGCAAATGGGGGTCAAACATCTGCTTCAAGTGTGGGAAGCCTAGTCATATGGCAAGAGATTATTGGGTTATAAGGTGTTACAACTGTGGAGAAAACAACCACCTGAGCAGGGATTGCAAGAAGCCGAGGGCGGAGAGTTCCGGGGCAGGGAAGAAGACCGGAACTAAAGGGTATAAGGCAAGTGCCCGAGCTTTCATGGTGACTCGGGAGGAGGCTAGGACGGACCCCGATGTGGTGTCAGGTATGTTTCTAGTAAACCAAACTCTTGTATCTGTGTTATTTGATTCTGGTGCTAGTAGGAGATTCATTTCTGCTGCCTTTTGTGTTATGTTGTCCATTAGGAGTAGAAGTATTCGTGAGCCCTTTGATGTAAAAACTTCCATAGGTAAGTCTACTAGGATTTCTGAGATGATAGAAGGTTGTGATATAGAGTTAGAAGGTCATAAGTTTCCTATTAGACCGTTCGTGATGACCTTAGGCGGTTTTGATGTAGTCCTAGGAATGGATTAGTTGGCAGACTACAAGGCTAACATCGTATGTTGCAAGAAGATGGTCAGACTGATAGTGCCTGATGGGAGTTTGGTGATAATTTACGGTGATCGAGTTACGACTATCCTGAAGGTGATTTCGATGGCGTTGGCGGGAAAGTGCATGAGGCATGGGTGTAGTGCCTACTTGGCTTACGTGAAGGATGTGGATATGCCAACACAAGAACTGTCTGATGTATCGGTTGTGTGTGACTTCCCTGACGTGTTCCCAGAAGATTTACCAGGTGTGCCACCGGACCGTGAGATCGAGTTTCAGATCGACTTGATACCCGGTGCCCAGCCGGTAGCTAAGGCATCGTATCGGTTGGCTCCGACCGAGATGAAGGAAATGATGGAGCAACTGTAGGAGTTGCTTGATAAGGGGTTCATTCGATCGATTATCTCTCCTTAGGGTGCTCCAGTCTTATTCAAGAAGAAGAAGGACGGTAGTATGATGATGTGTATTGACTACCGGGAGCTGAACAAGTTGACGGTGAAGAATCAGTATCCATTGCCGAGGATCGATGACCTGTTTGATCAGCTCCAATGTTCCAGTTGGTTCTCGAGGATAGATCTTTGATCTGGCTACCATCAGTTGAAGGTGAAGGAGCAGGATATTCCTAAAATAGATTTTCCCACGCGATATGGACACTACGAGTTCCTCATTATGTCTTTTGTTTTGACCAACGCATCAGCTGCTTTTATGGACTTGATGAATCGAGTGTGTTGGCCGATGTTGGATAAATAAGTGATTGTGTTTATCAATGATATCCTGATTTATTCAAGGAGCAAGGATGAGCATGCTGGACATAATCAGAAAGTGTTGAAGACGCCAAGAAAGGAGAAGTTGTATGACAAGTTCTCTAAATGCGCATTCCGTTTGCCCAAGGTTTAGTTTTTGGGTATTGTGGTGAATATTGAAGGAATTATGGTAGACCCAACAAAGGTGGAGGCGGTGATGCAATGGTTCGTAGTTTCTTGGGTTTGGCGGGCTATTACAGAAGATTCATTCAAGACATCTCTAAGATAGCTTCTTTGTTGACTAAGTTGACCCGTAAGGATTTAAAGTTTGTATGGGGTCAAGCTCAAGAGAAGGCGTTTGAGGAGTTAAAGGAGAGGTTGACTGAAGCTCATGTCTTGTCGTTACCCGTTGGAAGCGAGGATTTGGTGGTTTATTCGGATGCTTCTTACTCGGGGTTGGGACGTGCCTTGATGTTGCATGGAAAGGTTATAGCCGACGCATCCGATAGTTGAAAGTTCATGAGGTTAAATCAGTTCGTGAAGTGTTCGAGTGTGTCAGCCAATGTTGGATAAATTAGTGATTGTGTTTATCGATGTTATCATGATTTATTCGAGGAGCGAGGAGGAGCATGCCGATCACATTCGGGAAGTGTTGGAGACACTAAGAAAGGAGAAGTTCTATGCCAAGTTCTCTAACTGCGCATTTTGATTGCCCGAGGTTCAGTTTTTGGGTCATGTGGTGAATCTTGAAGGGATTATGGTAGAACCAGCAAAGGTGGAGGTAGTGATGCAATGGAAGTATCCAAAGACGCCATCCGAGATTCGTAGTTTCTTAGGTTTGGCGGGCTATTAGAGAAGATTCATTCAAGACTTCTCTAAGATAGCTTCTTCGTTGACTAAGTTGACCCGTAATGATGTAAAGTTTGCATGGGGTCAAGCTCAAGAGATGGCGTTTGAGGAGTTAAAGGCGAGGTTGACTCAAGCTCCTATCCTGTCGTTACCCGATGGAAGCAAAGATTTGGTGGTTTATTTAGATGCTTCTAACTCGGGGTTGGGATGTGTCTTGATGCTGTGAGGAAAGGTTATAGCCTAAGCATCCCGACAGTTGAAAGTTCATGAGGTTAAATCAGTTCGGGAAATGTTCGAGTGTGTCAGCTGATGTTGGATAAATCAGTGATTGTGTTTATCGATAATATCCTGATTTATTCGAGGAGCGAGGAGGAGCATGCCGATCACATTCGGGAAGTGTTGGAGACGTTAAGAAAGAAGGAGTTGTATGCCAAGTTCTCTAACTGTGCATTCTGGTTGCCCGAGGTTCAGCTTTTGGGTCATGTGGTGAATCCTGAAGGGATTATGGTAGACCCGGCAAAGGTGGAGGCGGTGAAATGGAAGTCTACAAAGATGCCATCCGAGATTCGTAGATTCTTGGGTTTGGCGGGCTATTATAGAAGATTCATTCAGGACTTCTCTAAGATAGCTTCCCCATTGACTAAGTTGACCAGTAAGGATGTAAAGTTTGTATGGGTTCAAGCTCAAGAGAAGGCGTTTGAGGAGTTAAAGGTGAGGTTGACTCAAGTTTCTATATTGTCATTACCCGATAGAAGGGAAGATTTGGTTGTTTAATCAGATGCTTCTTACTCGGGGTTGGGATGTGTCTTGATGCTGTGAGGAAAGGTTATAGCCTACGCATCCCGACAGTTGAAAGTTCATGAGGTTAAATCAGTTCGGGAAGTGTTCGAGTGTGTCGGCTAATGTTTGATAAATCAGTGATTATGTTTATCGATGATATCCAGATTTATTCGAGAAGCGAGTAGGAGCATGCCGGTCACATTCGGGAAGTGTTGGAGACACTAAGAAATGAGAAATTGTATGCCAAATTCTCTAAGTGTGTATTATGGTTGCCCGAGGTTCAGTTTTTGGGTCATGTGGTGAATCCTGAAGGGATTATGGTAGACCTGACAAAGGTGGAGGCGGTGATGCAATGGAAGTCTCCAAAGGCACCATCCGAGATTCGTAGTTTCTTGGTTTTGGCAGGTTATTATAGAAGATTCATTCAAGATTTCTTTAAGATAGCTTCTCCGTTGACTAAGTTGACAAGTAATGATGTAAAGTTAGTATGGGGTCAAGCTCAAGAGATGGCGTTTGAGGAGTTAAAGGTGAGGTTGACTCAAGCTCTTGTCTTGTCGTTACCAGATGGAAGCGAAGATTTGGGGGTTTATTCAGTTGCTTCTTACTCAGGGTTGGGATGTGTCTTGATGCTGCGAGGAAAGGTTATAGCCTACGCATCCCGGCAGTTGAAATTTCATGAGGTTAAATTAGTTCGGGAAGTATAAATCAGTGATTGTGTTTATCTATGATATCTTGATTTATTCGAGGAGCGAGGAGGAGTATGCCGGTCATATTTGGGAAGTGTTGGAGACGCTAAGAAAGGAGAAGTTGTATGCCAAATTCTCTAAGTGCGCATTCTGGTAGCCCGAGGTTCAGTTTTTGGGTCATGTGGTGAATCTAGAAGGGATTATTGTAGACCCGACAAAGGTGGAGGCGGTGATGCAATGGAAGTCTCAAGTTTCGCTACCAATCAATAAAGTTGTTATGATTTAGACGTTCCCTTTGGAGAATCGCTCGTAAAGATTGGGCGGACGCGGATGAGTTATCATGATTTTCATTATTGGTGGCCAACTACAAAATTTAACAAGGATCTATATTAGTATTTTCGATATTGCAATTTTTAATAATTAATTAGTGCCTTTTTTCTTATTAAAATCTAGAACCCAACATTACATTTAAATTATGGTTAGGTGACCTTTATCCCATGATTTAAATTAATAAGGTGGTCAACGATTGACGGTTGCAACCATTTGCAACTTCTAGAGATATGGGATCGACTTGTAACATCTCATGTAAAGTCGGCATGTTAATCCCATCAACACCATTTGGAAACCATATT
>BJCM01234265.1:0-10497 GCA_018326385.1 Flaveria bidentis
TGTATGTATGATGTATGCTCATGTAATGATGTATAAAGGAAAGGATTTTAATGAAAAGAATATTTTCATATATAAATTACTCAAGGTACCTTAATGCTTTTAAAACTAGAACTCACTCAGCAACGCTGACTTTTATACATTTTCAGTTGACAGGTAATTTGTTGCTGAGGATGGCACGCGGGGGAAGCTACTCGGAGGGACAAGACTGACATCCATTCTTAATAGAAATCACTGTTGTTTTGCAATGCAGTTAAACTATTCTTTTGTGAACTGATTAAACCAAGGTGTATTACTTAACAACAGTGTTTATAATGAGATGAATGGCTTTTGTTAAAATTAATTCTGCTGCTTAAATTTGTAAGCTTATAATGTTTTATGTAATCACAATGGTGAATGGCCAATTGTGAGGTCTCCGGGAACGGGGCCTTACATAATATTTTTCTAGAAGCATATTGTGAGTTTAATCATTTTAATATTTATTTATATTTTTATAATAAACGTAAAAAGACGATAGAATGATAATTTTACATATGCATTAAGATACACATATGAAAAATCATGCCCCTAAATTTCAAAATTAACTATTTTATTCCATTTATGCCCTTACAATAAAGTATAACATATGTTTCTTATTATAAAAATGTTAAAGCATATACACGTGATCAAACAAAACTGTCATTTACTTTCAGTGTCATTCATTCATTGCGATTGAGCACTAATCCAACATTCCCTTTCCCTTACCGGTTGTTAACCACTTAATAACAATTAATTTAGTAATTTGTGATGGCAATTTTTGTATTAACTTTCTCCGATCTATGCAAATCACCATCAAAAGTTGTCTCCAATGATCGTAAAATTCTAAATTATATTCATAAAACGAAATCTCCCACTAAAATCTAGGTAATAAGTGATTCCGACCACAATATCACCGATGTTTTTTACTAATCTTGTTGGGATAATATAGTTATTTTAAAGACTTTTGTAATATAAATAATTGTTTTCTTTCATTCAAATTTTACAATAATTATATTTTGATTTTTAAATTTACCTCATAACATACCAAGCCGATACCGACTAAAATCGAATTCCCAAAAATTAAAACAACAATCGAACAGAAATTAACTAGTTTTCTACTAGTAGTGATGGGTTGTTAGTTGTTACCATGGTCTCCAGCCGGATTTTCTTTTTGTTAATATTACTTTTGCACTAGTGTAAGAAGTGTAAAAAAAATTGTTCTGGCCTCAAGTATTTATTTAAGAAATAGTAAAAATCAGCACTCACTACCCTCTCGCACATTAAACACGCGCAACCGACTACTTAGCAAAGAATATTTTTTTCATCGAAGTTACGAAAACTCCATGGACAAAGTAAACATAAATTATAACGAAATCAAATATAAATATATTGTTTATTATTTTGTCACTGAATAAATAATCAACAAAATGTAGTGGTCGGTGTGAAAACCGGCTGTAGTAATTGTCGGATTTTGACCTCAGATATTTAAAGTAAATAAGAGGGAGTAAAACATAGCTAAAAAGTTTGTATTAAAGCCTATTTAGTTGTCTAGACTTCATTTTTAGTTATAATTTCTAGTCTGATTTAAACGTGCTCTAAATAAATTGAATTATTAAAATATTTATAATTACATAGTAAATTTGTCAAAATACATGAGGTATATTTCGTATATTTTATTTGCAAATAATTCAATTTAACTAGCGTGTATTTGCAAATAAAATATGTGCAAGTATAAATTACATTAGTGTGAATTTTTTCACACTTACAAATTTACAGATATAAATAAAATAGTATATATTTTGTATATGTATAATGATGTTATTTTAACAAATAAAAGTATGCTTTTGATTGATCTTAATAGTTAAAACGATTATCGCAATAATAGAAGGTTAAAATTTTAACTTTCTCTTATATTGATATATACATATATATCCTTTAGTATATTCATCAATTACGTACTATCACATAATAATTCTTTAACTATTTATAATTATATCTAATAATAATTACTTACGGATTATTAAATGAGAACTCATTTTTTTATAAGAACTCTAGAAATCAATGTTCATAACTATATTTCAATGGTAAAATGATAATTTAAGAAACCTTAATAAAAAATTAAAAATAAAAATAATATAAAACAAAACTATTTATCTCGTTTCCCTCTTTTATAAAAAATAAAAAAATCTTATTTTTTTACGAAATTCGTTTTACACATTTATAATACCAGTGTAATCCGGTATTACACATGTGTATAATAAGATTTACACTTGTGTAAATAACAGGTGGAAGATTTTTAATATATATATATACATATATACACACACATATATATATATATATATCAATATGATAGTCGTTGGAAAGATAAAAAATACTAAAATTAATGGTGAAGTTTTTTGAAAAAATAATATAATGAAAAAATAATATCATGAAAAAAAATTATGATTGTTTAAAAAAATATGAAAATGACATGTAACTCGCATGTGATTTAAATATGTGTTCATATTGATTTCTAAAGTTTTTATAAAAAATATGAATTTTTAAAATAACCCTACCCTAATTACTTATTATTATTAAATCCAATAATAGACACTTAGTTAATCAACATTTATTATTCTAAATTTAAAATGTTAGTTTTCACTATAACTCTAACACCTGATTCATTTGATACGATGGTCGATATGTGACCCTAAAGGATCAACTCCGCTGATAGCATTGAAATGTGTTGATGTTTGAGCACACAAGTTTCAACATATTCAAAATCTTAGGTAATATAACTTTTTTTGTGAAATCGATGGATTAAAAACACCAAAGCTTGTAGATAAATATAAGTGTGTTGCATAGGTAAATCGAGAGTTTAGCAACACGAAAGCTCGTAGACAAAAATGAAAAGGTAGCACGAGTATGCTTGAAATAAAAAAATCTATTATAGTGTCAAGTATAAGATAATCATTATTTAAAATTTAAAATAAAAAGACACTCAAATGAAAAATATTTTAGATTATAAAGAAAATATGCACATCAAAAAAATTACACTAAAAGATAAAATATAAAAAAACTTATAATATTCAAAGTGCACACTTGTTAGTTATATGTATAATGACTAGCAATTTTTACAAAAACTCAATAATTGTTGGTATTGGTTTATTCGTCTCAAAAAAAATATTTAATATTGTAAATAACATAACTTTGCATTAGCGTTTTTTTACTTTAAATATCACCTAATCAACGTGAAATTACAATATGATTTAAAACCACATCACTATCGACATTGGGCTTTTACGTACTTCAATATCTAACAACTCTTTAACAATACAAAATAGAAAATTCTAATTAGAAGTTATTAGTTGTATAAAATTAAGTTGTAAATCTACTATCGTTAACTATAAGCTTTTAAGACTACGAATAGTGATATGTTTACTATAACAATCAATTCTGGTACTTATGTAACAATTTGTGTTCTGGATATTGGTATTTTATCACATGGACAGACTTGAATGCTCTATCTAGAAGTGATATATGTAAACAATGTTTTTACAATCAGATCAGATCGCTCAAATAGGTTAGATCATAAGGATCAATAAGCCATATGTCTGATACGTTGGTAGCTAGTCCAGCCTAGTCTAGTTCTGAATATTTTGCATGTGAAATTGTCTTTTGACAATATGATTACAGCTCAATTGATAAATTTTAAGAAAACATTATATTAAGAGTAATTAATAACATAAAATATGAGTATAAACCTATTATTATTGTTAAGTATTACTTTTAAGAATATGATTAGTATGTTGTTTAAAATGATAAATTCTGATATTTATTAATTAATAGAGATTCTAGATGTCACTTGGACTGACTTGAATGCTCTTCCTAGAAGCTGACCTTCATGCAAATATATGCCTATATATACATCCTTCTCCATCATCTAACAAGACTTGCTTTCTTAATTCTCTCTTTCAATGTCTAGGGTTTATCCTCAATCACCATCTCCTTCTTTTTCTTCTTCTGAGTCAACTTCAAAGCCTGAATCTTTCACAATATGGATGAAATCTCTAGTTTTCAACACTCGCGGGTGCACCGTATATAACTCAAAAGGTGAAATCGTTTATAGGGTTGATAATTACGAAGATAAATGTTGTCAAGAAGTTTATCTTATGGATATTAGAGGAAAAGTTCTAGTTTCCTTACTACAAAAGGTACAAATTCACTCTTTGCTTTTCATGTTATCTCGTAAATTATCATGTACTTTTTATCAACTATCTATAAAAGTAAACTGAGATAATTACAATGAAACCATAATCAAATCATACTCCTCGTTTTATGGGAAATTTATTACAATAAACTCTACTCTAATATATAGTGCTTCTTGCTATTCTATGGTTGCAGAATTTGGGATTTTTTGGATGTTGGGATGGATATAAATGGGATGATTGTAGTTCAGGAAAACAATTATGGTTTCACGTAAGAAAACTTCGAAGCATTCGCGTGAGTTTGTGTGACAATATAACAAGATCAGGGTGTACATACAAGATTATTAGAATGGATGGCAAATTAGGGTTTAAGATTGTAGATGAAGATCAAGAAGGTGCACTTGTGGCAGAGATCAAACAAAAGCAAACAAGCACGGGAATTAACTTTGGAAATGATGTGTTTACGTTAACAGTACAACCTCATGTTGATCAATCATTAATCATGGCGATCATCATGGTTTATGGGTTGATTAATAATCAAATTTAAAGGAAACTTAATGAATGTACAGATTTAACAGAATTTTGCCCCGAGTTGTAATAATTTTTTTTGTTAATTTATATTGCATTGAATTGATTTGTTTAACTTGCTTTTATGGACATGAGATTTGTGTGGAAAAAGATTATGTTTACGTGAATTAATTAGGTTTTTTTAATAAAAACTATAGTCGTAATTCTTGACGTTTATGATATCTTTATTGATGTACGTTCGTACTTCTTTTACATTAATTATTCATAATAACGAAAATATTACCTTTGATTGTTTAAACAATTAATGTATTATCAATTAACATATCTTTATTGAATTTGTGAGAAAACTTGCATGATGAAATCGTTAATTTGTAATTTGTTCATGTCAAATAATATCAATTTCAATATAGTTTTCTTATAACCAAGTAAAACAAATGTGACTCATGTAATTTTATTATACCTGAATTGATCAAACGCGTTGGTAGATTGTAAACTGATTGAATTGGAGGTCATAATCAAATATGTTGAACTAATAAACTATATTATTTTTCTAATATATTCTAATAAAATATATTGATCAGTTTATTTTAAGTACAACCAATATGACGTGTAGTATACAAACCAAAATTACTTGCAGAATTGAGTAACTAAATATGGCATCTAAATAGATTACTTCATATAATCATATGGTGTGAGGAAACGTTTTAACTTGATTTAGTTGTCAATTTGTTATATTGTTATGGTACTGGAATTTTATATTTTTTGCTTACAAATTGACGAATGCTCCTTTTTTTTATTAAAGATTTCTATAAAGAAAAATAATCATCAAACATACATAATCCAGAAGTTAAACTCATAACATACAGTCAAAGCTACATCATTTACAACCAAACTTACAGAATGCTACTTTAATATTAAGGAATAATTATAGTTTAAACAATTAGTGGAAAAGTAGACACTATCTAAACCAAGATTCCTACCTGCTACACTTGAAGACAGACCAACGTCATAAGAAGTATATATCATATTATCATCGCCCTCACCGCATGTCCCATAGAATTTCAAGACCATCAATAGTCATGCGTTTCTATTATTAGTTAATATTAATAATAAAGTAGTTAATTATGACTTATGCCTAGCTATCACAGTGCTAATAGAGGATGGTTATTGTTCTAACCAGAAGAAGAAAAAATCATCCAGTAATAATAAGTTTCTACACTATTTTCACAGAAGTCGCTCAAACGTTTTATCCAATGACCTCATAATGTGTTTTAATGTTTTAAAATAATATTATAATCCTAAAATGTTGTTAAATTGAGTAATCTAAATGGAACATATATGAACTTTGATTAGTATTTAGTGATTTTGTTCATTTAATTTAAATTGAAGACCTATAAAACTTGGTTATAAACTAATGAATCTTTTTTCAATATTACCTCATATTTGTTAAACTAGTATTAGTAATCCTTTTATTACATGGATTGAATAAATAAAATAGTAAATAAAATAAAATTCAATGAATTATAAAATAATTTTCTAAGATAAAATATAACTGAAATTATATATGACTAAGGACTATAAGTAATAAAACCTTGTTATCAACTTCTTAACTTTTTTTGCTTTTCCCAAAAAAAAATATTTTGTTTTAAAACAAATTGTTTTAAAAAAAGATGTCATTTTTTAAAATTTCCTTATTATAACTCCCGATTTTATTTATTTTTGTTTATAAAAATTTCACTTTATAAGAACACCAATTTTAAAAAGTTTTCCATTTTTTATAAAAAGTTTGATGTTTTAGAAAATTTTGTATTTTTTAAAAAAAACATTCTTTAGAAATAAAATTAATAAATAGACATACTTCTTATTTTATTAAACACTATATGTAATCTAAAAATGAGTTAAACAATATTATTAGTAATTAATATAATTATTTAGTAGAAGAAAAAAATAAGAAAATTTTGGTGAGTGGAAATATGATGTTATCACGTGTCTCTTTAGTTATTTTTTAATTAAAATAATTTTATTATAATAATAAGATTTAGGTAATATAATCATTAAATAGTAACCAAGTATTTGTATATATTTTATTTGGATTATTCAATTTGAAGAATTTTTAACATTAATAAAAATGTTCACACCATGAAAACATCTGGTTAAAGTTGAGTCACTTTATTTGAGTTGAGAGATGGATGTTTCAGCAATGATCGGTGACCAGCGACAGTGGCTAAGAGGGGACGGAGCTAGGGTTACATGATGTAAATAAAGATGTACATGAATGATGTCATATGAGTAAATTTATGTGAATGCTTTTAGTAAATAGGTTTATGTAAAGGTTGTGTGGACAATTTATAGAAGTAGGTTTATATATTAAAGTTCATGAACACGGGTTAGGTACTTAGGTTAGATCGATCCTTAAAGGTGCAAGGTATGGCTAAGCTAATAAAAGATCATACAGGATAAGGGTAACGCTTATGAAAGGGTAAAGAAGTTCAATGAATTGATTAATAACAAAAGGGCAATGATTATAGTTCTATATTAAAGAAAAGGTCCATGCTCAATAGAGGTAAGGTTTGTGGTTCGTCCTACTATGGATTGTAATGGGATGGGCTATCATAAGGGAATGGTCAAATGGTGTAGGGTGGATTGATTACCAATGGCACACATGTTGACTTGAGGGTTGGTAATCCTGTTATATCCTAAAACGATTCAAGGACTAATATTATAAAGAATAAGTCTTTTTGAGACTAAATTTTCTGGACTTTTAGCGACGAAATGTGGTCTCCAACCAATTGCGATGAAATTTGTCGCCAATGTTTTGTGGCCACTTCCCCATCGTATTAGGTCAATACTTCCATCACTATAAATGACCCTACAGCGATGAGTTGTTGTAATGATATGATGTTGTCCTTAAAAATATATGTTGGTTTAGCCATGAGCGTGTCAAAGTTCTAAAGGGTAAGAGGTATGGGAATGAATAATGTTTTTACAAAAGGTTATGTAATAGGAAATATAACCTAATGGAAGGTTTTGTGGAAAGTAACGTTAGAAGTTAGGTTAAGTAGCAAACATAGAAATTTTCTTTTGGGTTTACTTGTGTTTAAACTATAGATTTGTTATGACTATTAAAGTGATAAGTTAATTTCCCTTAGAATATTTATAATGAAGTTTTATGATATTTATAAATAGTTAACCAGTAAAAAGAATCTTTGTAAAGCTTTTAATGATTAACTTAGCAGCATAGGTTAAACTTTTTAGTACGGGTTTAGGTGAGTAGTGAAGTGACATTACGGGTTATTAGACGAAAACAGTAGAGCATCCTATAATGATAAATTATTGAAACATTTAAAATTTGTAAGAAATTGTTGTAATAAATAACGTAATGATTTTAGTCTTCCATTATTTATATGATGTGTAAATATATTGTGCCCGTGTTTTAAAATGTTACAATTATGATCAACCTCCATAATTAGTGTTAGCACAAATGACTAAAGCTAACCCTTAGGCTGACTTGCGCAAATTGAGTAACACCTAAAAGGTCAACTTTTACCTAAATTGACTTGGAGTAAAAAGCCAAAGTTTGAGTTAGCTTTTACAAAGTATAAAAATTAATCTTTTGTGCCCTACCATTCGTTGCGTTTGAGATTTATATTACTTTTTACTAGCATACACTCCACACTTACTAACTCATTATAAGCATAACCAAAATCAGTTTGAAGTTGTGTAAATCTTAATTATAAAAAAATAGTAGATAACACTAAGATGACCAATACTTGTTAAAAACTTGTTATCCATGATCACAAGTGATGTCGGTGTAGCTAAAATAAAAGCTGGATCTAATGACAATAAATGTTAAGGTTTTTGTTTCCTCCAGTAGCTCTTGGGTACATGAATTTTAGAAAATTATCAAGTTGAACACCTTTATGATGAGCCCACATATAAATGTTTGTAACTTTTTGTGTCCGTGATCAATAATATGAGAATAATCATCGATTCACACAATGTGCCACCAAGTTATACAAATAAAAAAGCTAGAATATTCATGAAACATTGAAGCATCATATGTAAGAAATATGAACAAAAAGACAAAAACACCACTACTTCACGCTTAGCAACTTAACGCATTTGGGTTAAAAATGTCAATACTTGACTAATTTACTTAATAAAGAATTAAAAGTGTAGGTTTAGGCCAGCTAAAAGCCATAATCTAATATTGATCAGCGTGTATTAGAATAAAGCAAACAAAACAAACAAATATAACAATAAAAAAACAATATTTGAATTCAATATCGGCGCAAAGGGGAAACTATGTGCGAGTAGTTTAGCACAACTTGGAAGGCTAAATCATCATTTAGTGAGATTATGAATTGTTATATAACACTTCATTTCGTGTGAGAACTTTTGTAATTAATATAAGCCATATATTTAACATCACATACAAGTCATATGTTTATTTTCATTTTTTTTTTATTTTCATAATGTTTTTTCATGGCATTATTTTTTAAATAAAATTTCACTATAAAATTGAGTATTTTTTTATTTTCCAAACGTGTATCATATTGATTTTTAAAAAATTGTTCACCCGTTATTTATACATGTGTAATTAGTCATTACACGTATAATTCAGGTGTTACACATGTGTACTATCTACATTGTGTACGTGTGTTTTTATTGTTTTTATAAATGAGGAAAACAAGGGATACATTTTTTTTTTGTTTTTTTATTTTTATTTTACTTTTGGTTTTATAATTTTTTTATTATATTTTTGTTACTTACCCTTTTACCATTGTATACTTTTGACTCATATTTATTGTTGGAGCATATATAGTCATATATAGTGTGTCCGTCGCTTGACGAATTGTCTAGGCTTAATGTAATACACCTGATATATTGTAAACACATGAAACTGGGTCATTCGCAGGAGCATATGCGAATGAGACTCAGTCGTACGACTGAGCCATGCTAATGGACCAGTCGTGCGATTGGGACATTCGTAAGACTAAACCATAAGTATGGTCCATGTAAGGCCCCATCCCCGGAAACCTCACAGTTGGTCAATCACAGCAATTAAAACATTAAATATTTCAATTATACAAACTTAAGCTGCGGAAATGTTTTATCAAAAACCATTCATTTCATTTAAAACACTGTTGTTAAGCAATACATCATCATTTATCTGTTTACAAAAGAATTGTTTTACTGCATTACAAAACAATAGTAACATAGAATACGAATGGATGTCAGATTTTCCCTGCCGAGTAGCTTCACCCTCGTGCCATCCACAGCAATAATTACCTACCAACTGAAAATGTATAAAAGTCAGCGTTGCTGAGTGTGCTCTAGTTTTATAAGTAATAAAATACTTTTTATATGTTGTATATGAAAATACTCTTTTCTGTAAAATACAACTCTGTACTGTATATGCGAGCACGCATTAATTGTATGAACAAATATTGTTCGTTCTCTGTACTGTATGCCTTGTTTGTAAACTTTTAACTTTATGTTTCACTTTCTATATAGACCAGTGAGCAATACCCTAACTATATGCGCGATGGAAAACGGGTGATGGGCCATCTATATCTCTCAAAAGGGTCAACTGTATCCCTCGAAAGGGTCAACTGTATCCCTCGAAAGGGTCAACTGTATCCCTCAAAAGGGTCAACTGTATCCCTCGAAAGGGTTCTGTGTACTGTGTACAAGGCCAACCCAATCACCCAGGGCACGCTACAAAGGTCCTGCCAATCTTAATTGATTGACCCTATGTGCA
>BJCM01234266.1:0-12763 GCA_018326385.1 Flaveria bidentis
AGAGAAAACAGGAAGCAATCGCATGCAATTCTCAGTTACAATTTACAGAGAATTCAAGTAAGTTGTTGAGATTGAGTGCTTGAATTGCTAACTGCTTTCTTACTCTTGTAATTGTCTTAGCTATATCAATGAACTGTGAATTTGTTGATACTGCTTGAATCGATTACAATTGTTTGTGTTTCACTTGAATTGTTCTCATAGATCATTACAGATTGTCACAATTGATCCTATCAATTGATATCGGAGCCTATCAACTGGTTCTGATCCGATCAATTGTTCTATCACATATAATGAACAAGAATAATATAAAATAAATATTTCCACTATTATCAAGTCTTGACATTACAAGGATTGAAGAAAGAGGAGGATTACAATAATAAAAAGTAAATGAAAACTACGGAACGTTACAACTGTGATGTTCACGTTGGTGGTGTTGGTGCAATTGGTGTGGTGTTATTGTTGCTGTTGCGATGAGTGTGGTGCTAGTGGTGCTCTGATGGTTGCGGGCTAGTGGTTATGCGATGCAATACGTGCGGTGACGGTGGCTCTGTGATTGTTACGGTGGTGATGGTGGTATTGAGGTGGTTGTTGTGGTGATGGTGATTTAAAGTGGGGAGAAAATGAATAGATTTTGACTTGAAAAAAGAGAAAGAATTGGATTTTAATTCTCTTTTCAAATTGATTAATTATAGTGTTGAAATCTACAAATATCTCATCATAAATATAATTCCTATGTTTATTATTCATGTTTATATTTTATTACAAAAGGTTAAATATTCAACTTTATTATTATATAATTATTAGAATAAGAAACATTTGTTGATTAAGTAAATGTAACTTTCTGTGATGGTTGATTATTATATTACTTATGAATAAACTTACTTTAAACATGTTTGCATGTTTATGTGGTGTAACTCCGGGACTGATGTGTAACGTGATACAATTTTAAAAAAAAAACACACTGCAACACGTAGTTTTCATTTCTAGTTAATCATAATATCATTAGTTTGCGACATAATGCACTTATCTTTACTAATTTGTGTCCTAGGCATCATGTAAGTCATGTGCAATTACATATTATGATCTATTAATCGTAATGGTTAATGGTTAGGCATTACCTTAACGTTTAGGATTGTTACAACAAAATCTATTGTTATTATTCAAGTACTATTCTCGAACACTTACCGAACAATATTTCTTGTTTGTGTTCATTCATTAAGTAAATGAATATGTTCATTAACTGTCACGAACACTTACCAAACATATAAAAATGCAAACAAACAAACCAATGCAAACAATCACAAAAAACGATCATAAACATAAACGAACACAAACAAAAGTTCATAAACATAAATAAATGCCAACAATCATATATTTATTATCTTATAAATCTGTATTTTTCATCATTCATGAAAAAAATGAGTATAAATGATTATATAAAATACAACATATAAAAACTTTTAATTGAACGAACAAAAACAACATCTTATCGAATGTTCATGAACACAAAGTTAACAAACGCGACCAATATTCATGTTCGAGCACTTATGTAACCAAACAAATTTTATTGTTCGTGTTTATTCATTTATTACACAAACGAACATAAACGAATGAACATAAATGATCTTCCCATCAACATAGTTCACGAACTGATCATGTCATATTCGGTTCGTTTATAACCCTAACCACCATACAACAAATACATGCTACCAACCAATGTCAACAGGATCATTGAAATTGGCTAAAGGCAGTCCTTGTTTTCTCGAGGATGTGATTGAACCAGATAGAGGATCCAGGTTTGTCTTCGTTTATCGATGCTTTGTGTATCCGGATCTAGCGATTGAAATCATTTATTACGTGAAGTTTCAGATTTAGTTTAGTTTCTTCTAGCCGTGAAGGTATAAGTGTAAACTTATCTATTGTTTTTTTATTCTATTTGGTTTTACATCCAGATAACTGGTGGCCAATTTAGGATTTTGGCCTAGATCAGTCCATGTACAAATGCTTCCATTATATTGAATAAATGCTTAAAACTCATTCACGAATTTCAAACAGATTACACATATATAATGAAACACATTTTGCAAACACCAATTTACATACACAAATCAAATCATCCTAGCTTCTTGACTACATCAAATTGCTTTGTACTGCGCGTGGTGTTATTTATATGCTACCATAAGTAAGCAATGAGACACAACTCTTCAATATTGGCGCCACATTTAACCACCAATAACCACAATAATAACATTTTTGGCACTCATTATAAATAATTTAATAATACTTATAACATAAATATTTAATTATCCTATGTAGGTTAAGGCTTAAATGTTAACCCTTTATTATTATTATAATCATGTTAACCCATTTAAAATAATCAAATCATCATTTTTTTGTTGGAATAATATTGTTACACATATATAAAAATATATTCTATTATGTATATGTGTAATTTTGTAAACGTAAAAAATTTACACTAGTGTAAGTTATACTTATATTTTGTAAATATCTACAAGTATAAGTATAACTACAATAGTGTAAATTTGTTATGCTTACATATTTACACATATAGATAAAAAAGACATATGATTGTATATATGTAATGATATTATTTCAACAATATTTTTAATTGTTCTTTACAAGTTAACATGTTTATCACAATAACAGAGACAATAACAGAGAGTTAACATTTCAACCTTTACTTATTTGCATAATTGAAAGTTGGCAACTGAAAATTTATTGTGCTTCCTCCTTTTACGATATAGTTTCATAACTTGGAAGATTTTATTAGCAATTGATTTGATTCTTTTGCTTATGGGTTCATCTTCACAGCTTTGATATTGATCAAATTCTACACAGCTTATAATCACACTAATTTTTGGTCGCTAAATTTAATATGTCATTCCCTATTTGCTGATGATCAATTTCTCATAGATCTAATTGCTAAACTCCTGTTTCTTTGATCGAATTTCCTTCTAGGTTTATCTTATCCTTTATATGTTATGGCACTAATTTATTAATGAAAATTCTAAGTACTCTTACATTTCCAATTTAAATGAAAACACTCTCAGAATTCAAGATTTCTTTGGGTGTTCCTGTTTTTCCTGGTAGCGCTAAACTGATTGAGTGTTTCCTTAGGATCTTTGGTCGATTACTCTAATATCAATTCACCACGATGGCTAATTCTTCTATAACAATTATTTCAACTAAACTAATATCTGACTTCTGATTCAAACAATGGCGTCCATAGGACCAATTTAAAATACGATTTCAATCTTCGCCTATGTTATAGTGGATGCCAATCACCATGTTTAATTAATCAAATATGTCGTTGATGTTCTTTTTGATTCAATCGGTCTTGATCATAACGTCTCGGATATTGGTTGTTAGCCATTAACAAGGGCAAACTGCTATCATTGATTGTGTGTGAGAGTGATTAGACAAATGTATGAAAACACAATTTGCAAACACCAAATTAAATATACGAGTCAAGTCATTCTTATAGAAAAACTACATTAAATTTTCTTGCGTTGCGTTAGAAGAGAACTTTTTCAAGAACTCAACCCTTGTTATGTTGTTGAATGAGTTAGTCTATTGGAAGAGCGCAAGATAAGCTAGAAAGTATCGACTCGAAAGATGCATTCGTCCTTTAAGATGATAATGAACTGTCACGAAAAGCATCAAGATTCAACTAAACATTAATATTTATGGCTAGAGAGTTTTGGTTTTGATTTCTAATATAGAAAGAAACACCAAAAAATTACCATTTTTGTGTAATTTATCTTGGTTTTTTGGCTTGTTAATTTCATACTTGCATTACATATAATCACTAATTTTTATGTTGGTGGTTTCTAGCACAAGGGTAATGCTTATTTGGTGTGCATCTTGTCAACGAAGAACATACAAGTGTTATTATCTTTTTAAAAGCTGCATTTCGGCTCTAACTTGCATTTCGGCTCTAAATCATTGCATTTCGGCTCTAAATCATTGCATTTTTTATGATGACCTGGTCAAAATAGCACCATAGAAATAACTTCTCATCAATGGTTTATATTCTACAAACATCATATGGTTGTATGTAAAGTTTCATTTTCAACACATGGATTTTTTTATTATAATGTCCTTTGTAAATCATTTTATAAGAGATGTTTAAATCCTAGCAATTGGTAGCCACTTATGTACGATTTGAAACTTTTTAACACATATTTTAATTATTATATTATAAAACAAAAATATATCATTATACTTTTTTCAAGAAAGAAAATGATATATATATATATATAAAGAAACACTTTAGTTTTTTACAAGTAGTTTTATATGTTCGTTTTCAAATAACAAAATAATATATAAAAGTTATCACCTTTTTTCATGTTCAAAATGTACTAACTAAGTTGGAGTCAAGTTTAAAGACTTTCAAAAGATGAAATACAAAGTTCTAAAAGAGCTATCGGAACAAGTGGGCTCATAAATTATCATACTTTTGGGGACTAAACGAAAAAAAGAAAATAAACAAAAACAGGTGTGTATCAACTTTTAGTTTTGTAATGATTTTGTGGTCTAAGATTAAATCCTTCGTAGGCTTCAAATAGAATTATCAAAATAACTTTTGACTAACTTAACATAGGGATCAATCATGTAAATAATCCTACTTATTACACTATTTTGAAAATGTACAACCATAATTTTTAGAAACCTAAATCCCTCTTTTGCCACTCCATTTCTTGTTTGTCCATGTTTGGGATTACTTATTTTTTTTAATATTTGTCTGAACGGAATCTCCATAGCCAATTTTTCATTTTTTATTATGAAATCAGTAGAAGTAATTTTTGAAAAGTTACTTTTTTCAAAATTAATCCTTTTAACTTCTCGAAAGTAACTTATTAACCTTTTAATTTTTTTTAAATTTTGCCAAACTTACTAATTAACTTAATAAAATTTTAAAAGTTAATAAGTCAAAAGTTAATTTAAAAGTTGGTTTGCCAAACATGACATTTGTGTCATCACCGCCCCACCATCTACACCACCACCACCACTGCCACAACCAGAACCACATCACCACCACCACCACAACCGCCATAAATGCTTCAAAAGTCATGCTTGTTTGTATAGGAAACAAATTTTAAATAAAAATCAAAATAGTTGTATGCTAGAGTCGTAGATTGCATGAGTGATTTTAACGAAAAATTAACTTCAGTGATAGCCGATTGTGGCTCTAGAAAAGTTGAGCATGACGGGGACCTAACATCACCGAAGACATGAAGTTAATATCATCTCTACGTAATCCCCTTGATTTGGATATTTCGAGAGGTATGCACATTTTGCAGCACAAAGATATGACAATTGAATTGTATAGTTGTAAAGCACCACCAAAACGAGCATGTCATCCTCACCAAGGCCATATTTCATCCTCAACTGAGATTTGGAGTTGACTTGCCCACACTTCTACTGGTGATCCAAGAATCATAAAGAAGTTTTTGATGTTGGTGATCAACATGTGGTGGTCATGCGGTGTATCAGTTCAATCGGTTTAGGGTTACATCCTACCGACCAATTTGTGTTTGGAATGGGTGGGACGAACATGTGTGTGTTAGGTAAATAATTGTATATATTTTGTATATTACACCAATGGTCTCTTTAATTGAAATAAATTAATTACATGATGATATGGTGACTTCCTTAGTCCTTTAACCAATTGGTAATGAATTACAATATGAATGGCTTCAAGAACTCTATTTTTGAATTCCCTAGCATGCTAGGTAATTCCCTATTCAAGCTAGCTAAGTGAAAACGCAAGGAAGAGAGTGCCTATTATGGGGTTCAAGAAAGTATTTACTACCAAAAAATGGCTCCTACAAAGCCGAAGGATCCCAAAACCCTTACTGCCACCAATGTGGGGAGCCCAATCATTGGAATAATATCTGCCCTAAGTTTCCAGCTGAAATGAAGAATCCTAATAAGGCTTTGACTTCAGGTATTTATATGATAGGGTACGTTATTTGAGTTTACTAGTAATGCTTGGATTTTTAATACTAGGTGTAGAAATCACTTTGCCAATGATTTGTAGGGGTCATAAAGTTAAAGAGCCGAGGAAAGACAATATAATTTGGTATTACATGTCGACAATGGCATACATGTAACTATTCAAGTTGTAAGACAATAGTATATTTTGTTACCAAATAATTCGATTTTATTTTAAATAACATTTTTTCTTTTTACATTTTATTAGTACAAATATCTTCTCGGGTGACTATTTGTGTGAACAAGGTTTTCCTATCAATTGAATGGAAAGAATACTTTTTCACTTATAGAAATTATATTTTATTTTGAGCCTAAGCCTCAAACAGCATTTTATAAATAAATGTTTTATTATTATTTTTTATTGTGATAACTTTATATATACTCTGACTAAGCGACCAAATTCAAACTCTAAATTATCGTATCTTTGGTATTGTGGACTTGATCATATAAACTAGAAATGTATTTCAAACTCCAAACTGATGGAATATTGGAATGCATGCTTCGGAATCTTTTGACCTATGTGAATATTTTCTTTGTGGAAAGATGACTAAAGCACCCTTCATCGATATGTGTGGCAGGATTAACGATCTATTAGGACTTATACACACAGATTTATTTATGTAGATCTTTTAAAACAATATCATTAAGTGGTGAGAGATACATTATAGTGTTCAATGATGACTTTAGTACGTACTATGTTTATTTGCTTAAAAGCTTCATAGCCTTGATCTATAATCCTTACTAAATGTTATCATCAAACCTGCAATTCAACTTGATAAGATTAAATGTAGAGAAGTTAAAGCAACTTGGATACCCAATGTCTATGTTCAGTGATTACATGTCCATTTATAACGAACAACTATTCCCCCCTACAAAACCAAGATTATTCAAAGCAGTGAAAACTGCATAATCGTATCGATAGACACTTGTTAAAAACAGAACTCACTACTAATCTTCTTCATAAACTTTAATCAAATTTGGTGAAAAATATGAAGTGTAGGGTACTATAATAGTTTTCTATATATATTCAACGTTATTACATGGAATTGGCTTAATGTACCTTTCTCCCCTTAGTTTTCAATTTTCTATTTTCAAAATGTCAAATGGAGATGGTCAATTCTGTATATTAGAATGAAAAAGAGAGTATAACTGTTGGGACAACTTCATGAAGTAGGTTTAACATATTCTTATAACGAATCATTATAGATTTAAAACATACTTCGTTGCGTATATCAGTTGTAAGAGGGTTCATTGGTGAATCTTAGCCTCTTAGAGATGCCAAATAATATTAAAAGCTTCATATCTCAAAATTCCCAATCACCTTTATGGGCGGATCTAGGCTTTGGGTTGGAAGCAGCCACTCACTGTATTTTTTTAATGTTATATGTATGTAAAAATTCTGAGTGTTCATTTTAAAATTATGTTATTGTTGTACTTTTCTCCTCTAGGAAAGAAAATTTTTGGTTTGCCATTTATTACATATATAATTTAATGTTTTAATATTTTTCTATCAAATGCAATCAAGTAGTAGGCAAGACATGAAGTGGGTTTTGGATCTATAGTTTGTCGAATCATATCTACATTCTTTAAATCCAACAGGTCATTAATTGGCATAAGAAGTTTGAAAGTTCTTAATGGTACAATAAAGTACAACTGCTCTCTTCGAAGTGTTGGACTCATATATTCTTTTAAAATTTTCACTGATTAATGATTAGGAGATAACTACACCACACAAAATCCATAAGATCGAATGTTTTATTTGGGCTTACAAAACGAGAATGATTAGAAATTCCACTTATATTCAACATTAATAATTGGCAGAACTTATAAGTAAAATTATTATATTGGATACGTTAAATTGTATGGGAAAATTTTGAAATAGTGCAAATAAGAAATAAAAGCAGCAAGACCATATAGGCCAAAATTTTAAACTAATTTTCCCCACTTAGTTTAAGGGGATGTTTGGACAATGATTTAGAAGAAGAAAAGGAGTAGAAATTTGTGTGTTTAGCTACGATTCCAAGAGAATGCTTTAAATTACACGATATAAGACCATCACCAATAACAATTTTTTGGAAGTCTTTTCATATTCACATGAATGTTTTTCCCTTTATCCCTATTGCAGAGTACCGTGTTTAAGTGAAAATTTCATCTCCATAAACTTGTTAGAACAAGGAGGTGAGGAATTAATCAAAAAGAAACCTAGTGTATGTATATAAAATTATAAAAGTGATGATTTGATAATATTATCAGATATTTTTAAATTTTTTTTATTGTAAAGATTTTTAGATATTTTAAAGAATGATGTTTTTCTGATGTGTCAGTTGACTAAATACGTTTTTAGATTTTCTTTGAGTTTCTTATTAGTGATGCTCTAATAGCATATAGCGACGAGGAATGATTAGAAATGTTCCCCATATAGCTTAAATTTTTTAAACATTGTGTTTAAACTTTGATGGACATGATTAAATGGGTAGTGAAATAATAAAAACAATGTATAATCTAAAAATATTAAGAAGGATTGTGGGTTTGACATATGACCTATTGTTTTAAAGAGTACGAATTTAATTCATTGTGTAAAATCGTGAGCTAATTTTGTCTTATACATTTATTTTATCAAATATCAGTTATTGTGTTATATATTTTACATTATTTGTTATAGGCAAATTAATTGGATATTTTAATAGTCGCAACATTTACTTATTTGCCGATAATAATGTATAATATCGATTTTACTGGTAGAATCTCGACTTTTATTTTTATTACCAACTATAATTTTAGTAACATAATTATTAAAAAGTGACGATTAATTTCGACTTGATTTCGTTCATAATAATAAATATGAATGAAATGAAAAAGAAACATACAAGTTAAATCAAGCATAAAATAAGTACAAATCAAGTGTGAATAGATGATAATTACATTATTAGGACTATTGTTGGTAACAAAAATAAAAATTAAGATTATTATTAGACAAATCAATAGTATGAATTGATAGGTTTAAATGGATCGATCTGTGATTATTATCAAGCAATTGACAATAAAATGAATAATGTAATCAACACAAAATGATATCAGAAAATTCATAGAGTTTCTATTGATATTAGAAGGGTTACAAAGTGAATTTGAGAGAATATGAATATCTAAACTTGACCAGCACAAAACAAGCAATCCTATTTATACTAATAACAAGAAACAAAAGAACATATATTTACATAATAAGTCCCTATACTATGACAAAACTAATCTAAAGACTAATATGCTAATCTTTCTAGGGTTCCAACAATACTCCCACTAATATTTGCATTTGTCTTCAGCAAAAGTAATCTTCTAGTTCTTCTTTAATCTTGAACTTTGTCTTCTCTTTGTATAGCTCTAATTCTCGAAGAGCTTTCTTGATTGAAGACTTGAACTTCTCAGCTAAAATACCTTGCTCAGGCTTGGAGTAATTTGTCTTGATAGCCATTGCTTCCATCACCCATAATGTTTCTTTTGATAAACCTGCAATGTCTACATTTTGCATACATCTCTATTGGCTTTGGATTTTCTTTAGTGTAGATCTCTAACACTCCTTTACTGGAAATCCGCATGAACTCTATATCTTTAATGTCTTTCTTTACAATATTTGCATATGCCATTGCCTTCTTTAAAGAAATTTTTTCCATTGCAGCATTCATCACTTTAGTGATTGTCAAAAAGTATCTTCTGTCATTTTCTGCTTCAACTGATGATACTGACTCAAAAGTTTGATTGGACAAGAATGAGATATAATTAGGGTGAAGGAGTTTGAGTTCAAATAGTCCAAACAAACTGATCATATCATTGTACCAATCATTTAGATTTCTTAAAAGCTTTATATGGAAAGATGATGAATCATAAAACCATCTCAAAATTAGTTTGGATGATTGAGTGCCATCAATGACTTTCAATCCAGGATTGGTTACTATCTCAAAGTACTTATCACTGAAAATGTCTCTAAGTAACAATCTTCAATGGACTCACTGGATTCTCCTTTCTTTGATTTCTTCTTCATCTTAGAAAAATAACTCTTGTCTTCTTGATCATAATGAGTTTTTAGAAAGGCACGCATTCTAGATATACCCATGTCTAGTAGTTTCACAAAGTTCTCTCCTCTATCAGCCTTTGTCGGATTAATGTAAGGCCTCATTCCTGGGATGCTCACAGTTGGTCAATCATTGCACATAAAACATATATTTACATGTTACCTTCATAAAACATCGCAGCGGGATATTAAAATAACTTTTCATTTCATTGTAAATGCTTTTGCAAGTTAATACAATCATTTAGTTTAAAACATCATTCGTTCGTATTACAATGAAAAAACATTAAACACAAGAAGGCCATCCAAAATGCCAAGTAGCTGCCCTGCGGCATCCTTAACAATGCTCACCTGCCAACTGGAAAATGCATAAAAAATTAGCATTGCTGAGTGAGTTCAAATTTTATAATAAAACATACTTTACTTCCATTAGAACCGTTCTTTAATTTAGCATGTGAACACACATCAAACGTACACATAGATAATATCATTATTATCTTCATCATTCATTCATTAACTTTCGTTCATTCATCGTACGTCATTATCATTCACTTTCGTTACTTTCATTCATACGTTCATCATTACTTCCCTTCATTCCATCAAACACCATGAAATTTACCCTACCGTCATGCATAAAGCTGGTACTGGGCCGGGGTCTATCATAGACCCCCCGTCATGGCGCACAACAGCCTTAACTTGGGTAAAATATCTTTTCCTTTCTTTTTCTTTACTTTATTCTTCTTTTTTTGACTTAAAAAAATAGCCGGGTGTTACAAATCTACCCCCTTATATAGGTTTCATCCCTGAAACCTATTATTCCTCGAAGAATTATGGGTAATGCTGCCTCATCTCTTTTTTAGTCTCTCACGTAGACTCGGATCCCTTCCTAAGCTTCCACTGTACACACATAAGAGGAATCAATTTATTCCTCAGCATCTTCTCCTTTCGATCAATGATTGTCACTGGTTGCTCCACATAATTGAGTCGTTCATCTACTTCGATATTCCTCCAATAGAACAATCACATCTTCATCTGCTAGACACTTTCTCAGATGAGATACATGGACTTTCGGTGAATTCCACTTAACTCATCCGGTAACTCTAATCTATAGGCCACCTCTCCTACTCTAGCAATGATTCGGAAAGGCCCTATGTATCTCGGGCTCAACTTGCCCCGCTTTCTGAACCGAATGTTACCCTTCCAAGGTGAGACTTTCAACATAACTCTGTCACCCACCTGGAACTCAATCGGTCTATGTCGTTTATCAGCATATGACTTCTGTCTATCTTTGGCTGCCTTTATGAAGGCCTTGATCTTTTCAAGCTTCTCAGTCGTAGCCTCGATTACCTCGACGCTTCCTAACTCCTTCTGACCAATATCACCCCAACACACGGGTGTTCGGCATCTCTTAGCGTATAGCATCTCATAAGGGGGCATACCAATGCTGGCATGATAACTGTTGTTATATGAGAACTTAGCTAACGGTAAGTGGTCATCACATCCTCCTCCAAAGTCGATGACACATGCACGGAGCATATCCTCCAACATCTGAATGGTCCTTTCCGACTGACCATCTGTCTGAGGATGATAAGCCGTGATGATATGCAACCTCATCCATTCCTGTATATCCAAAGGTTGAATCTTCCCATACGGCTTTTGGTGCTCGGCCTTGACTTGCAAGCAAGTAAGGCACTTACTCATATACTCCACCATATCACGCTTCATACCCGACCACCAATAGTCTTTCTTCACGTCTTGATACATCTTTGTGGCACAAGGATGAATGGAGTATCGAGTCTTGTGAGCTTCATCCATGATCTTCATGTGTAGATCCCCAAAACGAGGAATCCACATTCGTCCAAATTGGGTTCTAACACTAAGTGTGTTTTCACCTAATTCCGCAACGAGACCTCTCATTATTTCAGAGTTAAGATGATCTTATTTCAATGCCTCATCTTGAAACTCTTTGACTTGCTTCATCACATCAGAGGTCATGATCAACTGGTACGCTTTCCCCCCGAATTGGCTCGGGTCTCTCTTTTCGGCTAAGGGCAACCGCCACCACGTTGGCTTTGCTCGGATGGTAATGGATCTCACAATCATAATCTTTTATAAGCTCCAACCATCTTCTCTACCTCATGTTCAAATCTTTCTGCTCAAAGAAGTACTTTAAGCTCTTGTGATCGGTGAATATGGTGCACTTTGTACCGTATAGATAGTGCCTCCAAATCTTTAACGCAAAGCCCACGACTGCTAGCTCCAAGTCAGGAGTAGGGTAGTTGACCTCATTAACCTTCAACTTTCGGGATGCATAGGCTATAACTTTTCCCCTCTGCATTAACACACACCCCAATCCTGAGTAGGAAGCATCAGAATAAACCACCAGTTCTTCACTTCCATCTGGTAATGACAGAACAAAAGCTTGAGTCAACCTCGCTTTCAATTTCTCGAACGCCTTCTCTTGAGCTTGACCCCATATGAACTTTACATCTTTTCGGGTCAACTTGGTTAGTGGAGAAATGATCTTAGAGAAGTCCTAAATGAACCTCCTGTAGTAGCCTGCCAAACCCAAGAAACTACGAATCTCGCATGGCGTCTTTGGAGACTTCCATTGCGTCACTGCCTCCACCTTTGTCGGGTCCACCATAATCCTGTCAGGATTCACCACATGACCCAAGAATTGAA
>BJCM01234270.1:0-16429 GCA_018326385.1 Flaveria bidentis
TGTCTGAAGGGAAAGCAACATCGAGCGTCTTATAAGTCCAAGCTGATAAACTCAAACACCATGCCACTCTAGATGTTACATATGGATATTTTTGGTTCAACTAATCTTAGGAGTATTGGTCAAAAATCATACTATTTTGTTATCATCGATGACTATACAAGATTTTCTTGGGTTTACTTTCTTCATGCTAAATCTGAAACTGCAGAACTTTTAAAAGAATTTATAAATAAAGTTAAAATCAATTAGAGCATAAAGTGAAGATAATAAGAAGTGATAATGGAACGGAATTTAAAAAATACTAACATTGATTTGTTTTGTGAAGAAAAAGGGGGTTGTAAACTGCCTTCTTACTCTTGTAATTGTCTTTGCTAGATCAATGAACTGTGAATTTGTTGATATTGCTTGATTTGATTACAATTGTTTGTGTTTTGTTGAATTGTTTACATAAATCATTACAGATTGAATCAATTGATCCTATCACTAGGCTTTAGAGAATCAAGCTAATAGTAGGTACTTGTTAAGTACAACAAACACCCAATGTCTTCTACATGAACCGTAAATCAAATTAAGTCAAACTTCATTGTTAGTTAGGGGTAATAAAAACCTGAATGTTAAATAAGATGGTTTTAGTAATTAAACCCAGGATTATAATGAATCAAGATGATGTCATTGTCTTTTCTTTTACACAACTGATCTGCAATACTTCTACTTGAATCATCAATATTTTTGAATTTTGATTTACATTTACTTGGAGAGGTTGTAGTCGGGCTAACACAACAAATTCCAATATCTCTTTTTGCTCAAATAAGTACCTATTTACATACAAACACTAAATTAATTAAATAAAGAGTGTTTTAATAATAGTTAAACAAATTTAAATTAAGCACTTACATCATATAAGATGTAATGACAACACAAGTCAGCTCTTTCACTATAAAAACTACTTCAAAATCATCCCAATTTAAGTAAGTGTAACTCTCGTACCCTAAAAAATTATCCTCATACTACACTTTTATAGAATCCACCTTTAAAACTTGTCCATCAACCTTCTTTTTTCAAAACAACGCTTTTTTTAATTCTTATTCTTGTCTTTCTTTGTCCTCTGGTCATCCTTCTTTGCATCGTCTCTTTTTGATTTGGATTTTTCTTTCTTGACTCTTTTTCTTTTCCTTTGTCTTATGTTTTCCATTCTCTCGTCATTCGTGTTTGCATTCTCCTTTCCATCATCTTTTTCTTGTTCTCTTGGCTGTTTTATTCCTCTTCCACTCTCTTTTTTGATTTCCACATCAAGTTCTCTTAGCCGTTTTTTCTCATTTATAATTTGTAATTCCTTTACGGATTTTGCATATTTTTTCATTGGCTTTGCTGCCACTTTTTCCTACAAAAATAGAAAATAATGTAATATATAATTTATTGTGTGGAAAATCAATACTAAACTCATATATATTGTGTTACCAGGTCAGAGCATCAAATAACTAGATGTCTTGGCCAATTTAGTGTGTACCCAATTGCATCCTTGACCTTTATAATGAACTCCTCTTGAAGTGGAGTTGGTAGTAAAGCTTCTCCCTATACATATATTTCCATCATAACCTTAATGTTCTCACCTATTATATAAAGGTATAAATGTATTAAGATCATAATTTAGTACATAAATGTAAAAAATATGTAAATTTAGCAAAATACCCCTAACACTATAATTCATTATGGCTCCTTGTCCACTATATTTGAGACACGTCAACATGAAGATAACACAAATTATCCTACAATTTAAATAGAAGATTTTAGGTGTAGCTAATGAAGACTTGTAATAGATTATTAATTAAAACAAACTCCAATCAAGACTTACAAGTGATTCTTCATCATGTGATTCTTCAAAATCTTCATGGTCCCCTAATTGACAGCTTGCGGCTTCGAAAACATTATTCATTCCTCTTTTCAGTTTCTCTAACTCATCTTTAAGTTTATGTGCAACGTGCTTGTTTTGAGCAAATGATTATAATGCTTTCATTTGCATTAGAAGGATTTAAACTCTACTTACCGGTCTTTTTGGAAATTAGAGGTAGAATCTACAGAAGTGATCTGTTACACTTTCATGAACGAGATCTTATCAGAAGCCTGCTCATCTTTGACAAAAATGAGGAAAGACTTCTTGAAAAAAATATTAGCATACTAATACGAGCAACAGCCTTCCATTACAAGCTATTTTCTACTTATCAAATCACGAAGGCTTGAACCATTCATCCATATTTTTATTCTCAACTTCCATGTAATGGTTAATAGTAGTAGGTTCAAAAAAATATTGGTGTGGTGTTACAAATTTACCCATCCCGCGTACATACCCACGTTGTTCCTCCGTACCATGGGCCTCCGTAAGCACATCATGTGTTCCACATGATTTAAAACTTTTAGATTTATTTAGCTCTTCCTATAATATTATATTCAAGGTCTTATTGTAGGAAAGTACGTGTAACTCTCCAATTTTGATCTCAAAAACCAAGCATAAAACACTTACAATCTTATCAACAATTACTTGAACATCTGAATCAAAACCTCTTGTTTTCAATTTTCTTGCGTTCTTCCATAACATTACCCTATCAATCTTGTCTTCCATCTTGTCAGTTTGTTCATCTAAATTATAAATAATAATAAGAATGAATAAAAATAAACAAATACAAGTAAATATTCGATTAAGTTAATTAATTCATACAATATCAAAAGTTAGTCAGGGATATCCTTTTTTACTCAAACGATGATTGAATTTATGATGTGCATGAACACCTTTTGTTTTCTTACTTTTATCCTGGATTAGAAGTAATAAAAAATCATAGTAAGTGGATTGGGTAAACTTACCTTGTTAACCCCAATCAAAAAGTTTTTGAAGTAATAAAAAATTAATTAACTAACCTGCTACTTTTTTGATGTTTTTTGTGCTAAAAAAAGTTTCCAGGGGATACATACTAGGAGGATTGCAGGATTGGTTTATGTCACTAAACACTTGGTTTTTCTCTCAAACTCACTTAAACTACACTCGGATGAAGCAGAGTCTCTAAGAGTTGATAATAATATAATAAGTAGCAATGAACACAGAAAGATAATTTTCAAGGTACTTGCATATATTGCTTCTCAACTCAAAGTGTTACAAGACTCTTACAAGCATATTACATGAGTTACAATGAGAAACTATATATAACACTACCTACAACCGGATATACTTTGATACCAGTTGAAATCCTCTAACTAAAGCAAATACTACAAAGCTATAGTTTAAGGTATCTTAGATAATGTCTTATCTAAGATAAGGTAGTCATGACATGTACATGACTTACCTTTTGTCACCAACTAAAGTTGGCAACTGTGCTATCTACTAATGGTAAACAATGGAATAAAGTATGGTCAACTACATGGCTTTTGAGAAAGCGCAATGCAACATATTAGAGGTCTGTAGCGGAGTGTCAGAGAGACCATACTTATGTCCAATGGTTCATAGCAGTGTCTTCTGAAGGGTAGTTAGCTTCGGAAGAACAAGTTCTTTAGAAGCCACTTATACTTCGGAAGAGGCTACTTCTTCCGAGGCTTGAGGACTTCTTCTTTTCTTCATACTTCGGAAGTTGTCTTCTGATATTTCCTTCTTAGACTTGATCTTCGAAAGTGAATACTTTGACTTCGGAAGTACAGTTTGTCTTTGGAAGTTAATCTTTCACTTTGTCTTCGAAAGAACTCTATTTCCTTCGGAAGTTCTACACTTGGCTTCGGAAGCCTTTTGTTAGTCGCACCAAAATTTGTCTAAGTGATTTGGTTTTGGTTGCACCAGCCTTCTTCTTGATACAACAAACTCCCCCTAGGCAGATGCTACCAAAACCTCACTTGTTTCTGCTTCTCAAAATTTCAACACTAGGGAAAGCATATATTTATCTATTTCTTTATTCTTCCCAGATGTGGTGCTGAGAAGTTTGTACAAATCATTAGTTGACAGGAGATCCAGTCTGTCATCCTGAATGATATGCACCCTCTATTGGGTCTCTCTGAACAGAGTTAGTTGATAAGAGTTGTAGTCATACTCCCATCTAACTATGGGTTCCAATTTAGGATCTTCCACCATATGTAGAAAGGCTGTTCCTTTGGAGGTTGATCTTTCCTTCTCTTCCTTCTCTCTCAGTTTCAACTCCTCTTCAATCTTTGCTCTTGTGGTTAAATTAGCAAGATGAAGATTGTTGAGATGACTTCTAATATGAGTAGCAGTTTTGGAGTTAGAGGGATTGGAGAATGGTTTCTTTGCTAAATCAGCAATGTCAAACCTGTTGGAGTGAAACAGAGATGAGGCATTCAACCTGTTGCTTTCACCATTCTCTCTCTCCACAAAAAAGTTGCGAGAGGCATCATCGAACCTCCACTGGATGATTTTCTTTCTAAGAACAAGAGGTTGACATGGAATCTTGTCTCCTTTCTTTGTGTCCAGCAAAGTCACCAGCTTTCTTCTCAGCTTCTTCTCTTCATCGTTTAAGGAGTCAGAGTTGAGACAAAGAAGTCTAGAAGCATGGTCCAGTGTTCCTCTAGGCAGATCAAGAAATTGATCTCTTGTGAAGGAACATGAAGATCCATCAACATAAGACATTTTGACAGAGTCTTCTTCACAAGAGATTTCGCTAAGGGTTGTGTAGTTTGAGAGCTTTGTCTTGATTGCCTTGAATTCTTCCAAGGAGAGATGTTTGGAAGGCTGAGGGGATGGTTGGGAAGCTTGGGATGCAAGGTTCTGGAAAGTGTTTTGGGTTGAAGGATGGATAGTTTAGGTGGTTGATGTGAGGAAGTAGGTAAGGATAATGGTGTAGGTTCAGGTGTGTAGGGTTTAGTTTTGATGGTGAATAGAGAGGGTGTTGGTTCAGGTTGGGGTTGAGTGGTTGGTTTGAAGTTCATCCCATGTACCATTCTATACATCTCTTTCCTTTTACCCAAACGAATGTAAGCCTTGATTTCACTAACAATTCGTTGGAGTGTCTTTTCAGACATGGGTCCCACCTGCCTGCCAGAGAAGCCATGAGCCCTGAGATAGTCTTTCATCCGGGCTTTCTCACCTATCTTCTTGGTCGTAGTGACCCTTGCTTTTTCTTCTTTCTTCTTCTCCTTCAACTTCTCTCTTGCAGTTTTCTTTCTCTCTTCTCTAGTAGATCCTGCTCTTTGTTGAAGAGCCATAGGATCGTCTCATCATTGTGTGGCGATAGTTCTTGAAGAGAGAAACCTCAGGAGGTTAGGAAAGCTGTCTTTTTCCTCCGGAGCTGCATGTCAGCTTCCTTCTATTCTCTTTCTTTTTCTTCCTCTAAGGCCAACCGTGCTGCTTCCTTCTGTTGTTCATTCTGCAGCCTGGTTGTCTTTTCTAGCTCTATCAGCTCCTCTAATGATAGCAGGAGTATGTCTTCATTGGCAGCTCCAAGCTTGATAAGTTGATCAATGATTTCTACCCTCTTCTTATTATTGATTGCCTCCTGGTTGGCTGCAACTGCTTTTGAACTGGCAGCTAACAACTTCTCAGTTGGAAGTTTGCCTTTTCTTTTAAGCTTTACAATCCTCTCCTCTTCCTGAAGCTCTTCTACAGTCATTTTCTTCTTTCCTTTATCATCTTTTGAAGTGCTTGACTTTGATGGTTCTTGAAGAGAGGATTCAGATTGTGAGAGAGGCAGTGAAGGTATTTAAGCTAGAGGTTGATTGAGAAAGTCCTCAATAGTCACCTTAGATGCCAGTTCTAGAATTGCATCTGTGATGATTAGATCCTCAGACAAGGAGAGCAGTCCTTCCGCAGCTTCCATCTCAGCTTCGAAAGATTCGGTTTGTTCTTCCAAGACTTTGATTTTAGTTTCGGAAGTTTGAGGGAGTGAAGTATCTGTCCCAACTGTTTCGGTTGCTGGGCCATCAGTCCTTATTTCCCCTTTGAATTTAATCTCAGGATCCATTTGGACCTTAGGTTGACCAACTTCTTCCACAGTAGTAGAAGGTGCACTGATCCTCATGAAGCTCTTCAGCTCTAAAGTACATCATAGCTGCATCAGGGCTTGGCTGATCTAGAGAGGATCTCAGTAGGAACTTGGAGAAGAGCCAATAGAGATCTCTGAGCATACTTGGGTCTATCTGCAGTATAACTTGGGATGGCTCAGAAAAGTTAGTTGCAATGGGAGCCGAGTATTTAGAAGTTGAAGTTTGGCTAAGTGGTTCGTCAGATGTTTTTCTCTGAACACTCTCCCCCTTTTGGTAGCATCATCTTGAGAGCTAAATGAGTTGGAGGAAGAGGTCAAGTAGACTGGAATGGGTACATGCCTTATAGATCTCTCAATCTGTTTCTCAGCTAGTTGAGCCTTGAGATTATCAATCTTAAGTTGCTGAGTAGCAGACCTATCCTCTAATTTCCTAACCTTGCATTCAAGATTTGATACTTTAGACAATAGGCTTTGATGATGAGTTGCATTCTTCCCTTATATTCTTTTGAGGAATCATGGGGAGATGAGGTAACATACCTTGTATGTTCATCCTCACCACCATATGTGGTTTCTTGGCACCCTAGTTTCCCTTGCTTGATGATGTCTCTTTCAGAGTCATCAAAAGGCATGGTTGCCACAGATTCAGTCTCAGAAATGTTACCACTGTCCATAAGGTCCATTGAGGCACCTTCTATATTGACAACTGAATCTGCATGAGTCCCCTCCACATTAGTGGGACTCACCTTAGTAAAGGTTTGCTGTTGGGGGCTAGAGATAAGAGGTCTCTCTGGGCTCTATTGATCTTTGAGAGAGAGTTGTAGATCAACTTCATTGCCATGGAGGGACGTAATCTCTTCATCAGTTTTGAAAAGAAGGTCAGTAAAAGATAGAGAGGTTAAACCTATTGACCCGGGACTTTGATCAATGTCTACAGGCATTGAGCCTATGGTGAGGCTGTCCCATTTGTATGTAAATGTTGTTCAAATCTGGTTTGGGGAACTCTGTGGGGGCACCTTCATCATGAAGCTCAAGATGCTCCCTGATGATTTGCTCAATAATGACCAACTCTTGGCCACAAATGCTCGATCGAATTACATGAATCCTATTTAGGGTTTCAATCTGACCATTATCCCAAAATTCAACCATATGATTGTAATACACAATGGGATTAACATATAGGGCGGTGTAATAGGATGATTGGGTAAGAAAGGAAATGGTTTCAGAGAAGTCAGCATCTCATTAGGAATCAAGAAGTGAGACTTGATTGTGCTGAGGGTTAAGTGCCATTTGTGAAAGGTGAAAGTGGATGAGTTTGAGCTTAGGTAAATTGGGAAGGAAGAAAGCTTTTTAGGGTAGTAAAAATGAGGTAAGAAGATGAAAGTGAATAGTCGGGAATATTTAAAAGAGGGTGAAGTGGCGGTAATGGGGTTACGATAAGGTGATGTGAAGTTTTAGTGGATGATGTGATAGGGGCAGTAGGGTTTAGTTTAGTTAAATAATCCGACATCATTAACAAGATATTTACTTTTTTACAGTGTGGGGCCCAAAATATTTCCGTTAAACAGTAACGTTTCTCTCTTTCGAGTATAAAACATTTCCGAAGATAATTTGTCTTTCGAAGGCAATTCTTACTTCCGAAGGCAAATTGATGCTTCCGAGAGTAAAGATTGCTTTCCGAGTGGAGAGTTTTATAAGCTTCAGAAGTAGATCTGATATGTAATCAATCTCTTCTTCTGAGACTAAAAACTCTTCTGAGAAGAAAATTATCCTTGGAGGAATTTTGATTCAGAAGATATGTAAAACAACTTCCGAGTGTTAATTCCTCTTCGGAAGAATTTATACTTAGTGAAAAATTTTCAAAGAGAGAAACCTTTTGTACAAGGCTTAGATTGAATTGACATAAGACATTTCATAATAAAAAGGTTTTCAAAAAGAGGTATCCTAATCAATGTTTATCATCCCAATGGCTATAATGAGATACTTAAATCTCTGTTCATCAAAAGCTTTGGTGAACAGATCATCGTATTGTTCATTTGAATCAACGTTGATTAGCTTGATTAGATTTTTCTCATGAATATCTCTAATGAAATGATATCTGATATCAATATGTTTTGTCTTGGAGTGCTTCACAGGATTTTCAGTGATGGAGATAGCACTGTTGTTGTCAATATGGATAGGAGTGCTCATAAAGTTGAATCCATAGTCTAACATTGGTTTTGAATCCACAACAACTGAGCACAACAACTTGCAGCAACAATGTATTCAACTTCAGTAGTTGATGTAGAGACACATGATTATTTCTTGCATTGCCATGAGATGATCCTTCCACCAAGAAATTGACATCATCCTGATGTTGATTTCTTGTCAATGTTGCAGCCACCATAGTCACTGTCAGAGTATCCATAAAGATTTAAATTGTTGTTCCTGGGATACCAGAGACCTAATTTAGGTGCTCCTTTGAGGTATCTGAGGATTCTCTTGACAGCAGCTAGGTGAGACACCTTTGGAGCAGCCTGATATCTTGCACAAATACATGTGGAAAACATGATATCAGGTCTACTTACTGTGAGATACATCAGAGAACCAATAGTTGCCCTATACTTATGTTGATCAGTATCCTCCCCCTCAGAATCAGGGTATAGATTATGGTTTCTAGGCATGTGTGTCTTGGCTGGCTTACAATCTTTCATTTCAAATCTTTCTAAGATGTCATTAACATACTTGGATTAATTGATGAAGAACCCTTCCTTCATTTGCATTACTTGAATTCCAAGGAAGAAGTCCATTTTTCCCATGGAAATTATCTCAAACTTCTTCTTCATAATGCTTTCGAAGCCTTTACACATTTTGTCATTTGAAGAACAAAATACGATGACATCAACATAGATTTGAACAAGCAAAATATCCTTTCCAGACTTCCTTATGAAGAGAGTCTTATCAATGGTACCTCTAGTGTAACCATTCTTCAGAAGAAACTAAGACAAAGTCTTATACCACAGCCTAGGTGCTTGGTGCAGCCCATATAGAGCTTTATCCAATTTGCACACATAGTTGGGGTGCTTTTGGTCTTCAAATCCTAGAGGCTGGCACACGTAGACTTCCCTATTTATATCCCCATATAGAAAGGCACACTTGACGTCAAGTTGGTAGATAGTGAAATTCTTTGATGCAGCATAAGCAAGGAAGATCCTAACTGCCTCAAGTCTAGCAACGGGTGCAAAGACATCAATATAATCGATTCCTTCCTCTTGGGTGTATCCTTGAACCACCAGTCTTGTCTTGATCTTGATAATCAAGACTCTGCATCTCTCTTGTTTCTAAAAACCCATTTAGTGCCAATAGGTACTTGACTAGATGGTAGCGGACATAGGTTCCAAACCATTTGTCTTTTGAATTAAAGCAGCTCCTCTTGCATCGATTCAACCCAGCTACTATCTTTCAAGGCATCTTCTATCTTCTTGGGTTCCATCTGAGATAAGAAGCATGAGTACAAGTAGACATTCCCATGATGAGTCTGTCCTCTTGTTTTCATGCTTTCATAGACATCCCCTATGATGTTCTCAGCTGGATGAGTGTTATGAATTTGTAGACAAGGAATCATTTTCAGTTGCAAAGATAGATCGACATTGGACATATTTTGCTCAGGAGCAAGAACACTTTGTCCAGCTGCTGTTTCAAATTCATTCAAAGAGGACTGATTGAATGAATGAGAAACATCATCATTTGTTGGCTGTGAAGTAGCATTAACAGTTGCCTGTTCCTTCAGAATGCTATTTCCATAAGCTTGGTGTTGTGCAGGGTCACCTAATGAACTTTAAGGAACAATAAGTGATTCACTGGTTAAAGCTCCACTATTCCTTGAGATGGTTATATTATCAGATCTGCCAATAGTGGAAGCTTGATTTGTTATAGCTCTTGGAAAACTTGGAATAGGTCCGGGTAACTCAAATAATTAGGTATCATATGAATTTCCATGAGTACCTGTTCTAGCTGAAACATTCTCACAAGATTGTTTGGAATAGTTTGAAAACAATTCTAAATCAAAAATATGATCAGGTCTATTCCCCCTAACACAAGGAGTGTGCTCATTAACGACTATGTTTGATGATTCCTCAAATTGTTGATTCTTGATTTTGTATACTCTATAAGCTTTAGAGCTAGATGAGTATCCAACAAAGATAGAATCATCTGACTTTTTAGCAAATTTTGCTAAATTCTCCTTTGTGTTAAGTATGGTACACCTGCTGCTAAAGGACCTTAGAAAGCCAATGAATGGTGGCCTCTTGTTACATAGCTCATAAGGGGTTTTTCCATGTGGCTAAACTTCAAGAACTCTGTTCTGCACGTAGCATGCAGTGCTGACTACCTCTGCCCAGAATGTTAGAGGTAGTTTGGAATCAGCTAACATAGTTCGACCAGCCTCAATAAGTGTCCTGTTCCTCCTCTCAGCATCACTATTTTGTTGAGGAGTTCTGGAGCATTATATTGTCTGGCAATCCTTTTTGAGTTAAAGAATGAGTCAAGAATGAAGTTCTTAAACTCAGTCCCTTGATCACTTCTAATTATTTTAACCTTGTGATCAATTTGATTTTCTATTTTAAAAAATAAAAGATTTTAGTGTTTCAGCAGTTTCATCTTATGATCTTAAAAAGAATACCCATGTAAATCTTGTAAAATCATCAACAATCATAAGGGAGTATGATTTCCTTCCAATACTCATTATACTTGTGGGACCAAATAGATCCATGTGCAATAAATATAATGGAGTGGTGATAGAGTTAACAACTTTGGATTTATGAGATGTCATGTGTTGCTTCCCTTTCAGGCATGTAACACAGTTATCTTTGCAGACAAATTCCTTTTTAGGCAATCCATGTACCAAGTTATTTTTAGCCAATTTATTCATTTTCTTAAAATATACATGACACATTCGTTAATGCCATAGTGTTGACTCATCACCATCAGCTTTGGAAAGAAAGCATGATACTTCACCTATTGGGGAAGCATTGTTCATATCTAGTTTGTACATATCCCCTTTCCTGGGAGATCTAAGAAGCACCAATTCCGAAGGAATTGTCATCCCTAGTTTGAGGATAATGCACTCATGTTCTGTGAAAAGCATTTGATGTTTTTGATCACAGAACTAAAAAAACCTTAACATATTGTGTTCAATATGTTTGACAAAGTGAACTTTGTCAACCTTTAACTTTCCATTGGATATACTTCCTTTGCCAGAAATATATCCTCTGGCCTTACCTCCAAACTGGATAGGACCTCTATCATAATGTTGAAATTGTTAAAGGAGAGATCTGTTCCCTGTCATGTGCCTAGAGCATCCATTGTCCACAATCCAAATATTATTATTCTTGTCATATGGATGTCCCTGCACATAAGATGAGATGATTAGTTTTGATTAGAAACCCAAGCCTTGTTGGTCTTGGGTTCTTCCAATGATTGTGACATAATTGAACCAAAAGTTAAACATGGGGGTTCAGTGGATGTCTTTGAATAAGAGGTTTGGGTTGTAACATCTTTCTTGATCTTCCAGTCCATCCTTTGGTTGGTCAAAGAGGATGAGCCTTTTAAGGCTTTGGTAGCATGGCATTCTTCCGAAGCTTCTTTCATTTTGGAAGAACCCTTTACCACCTTTTCTTCTAAAGCAGTCTTCTTCTAGGATGGTTTCAAGGGACTTCTTTTGTTCTTTTCATTTTTAGCAGCTTTAGCTTCTGAAGCCATTTTCCCTTCGGAATAATGACATTCCTCCGAAAGCAACCTTGCTTTGGAAACCAACTTTCCCTTTTTCATCACTTGGACCATTTAATAGGGTCCAAATGAGAAATCTTCCCTAACATCTTCCTTTTTAACATTATTTGCATAATGTGTGCTAGCAGGATTGTAGTAACAATCTTTGGCCATATGGTTTTGCAGAGCACACATTATGCATGCAATGTTAGTCTTTTAGGAATTGGAAGATTGTTGTTTCTTGTGCTTTTTATCTTCATCAGCAACCTTTCCCTTTAACTTTTGATCCTTTGGTAGGACAGGAGTGTTGGTACTACACCCCTTTCCTGAATCAGAGTTACCTTCCACCTGGAATCCAGCTGAGATGAATACACCCTTTTGTTTAGGGTCAATCATTAGCTTAGACTCAACCACTTTCTTGGCAGTTCTTCTTGCTACTTTAGCTCTACTTCTTCTGTATTTGGTGGTTAGGATTTGATCAGCACTGGGAGAGGTGGGTTGATTTACCCGTTCCTTTCCTGTGGTGGCCTCTATTATTGCATCATCCTGCACCATTAAGCTCCAATCAACTTCTTGAGCCATTGCAGCTGTCTTAGTCGACTTTCCAGAGGGCTTTGATGTAGAGGGATGTGTGGAGGCCTGTAGGGTTCCTCGATTTGATTTGGGAGCCTTGCATTCCCTTGCAAAATGACCAAGCTGGTAACAGTTGTAATATTTGGCCTTGGCTTAGTCAAACCCAAATTTGCTATTGGTTTGGTTCTAGGGAAAATGCCTTCTCGTTCTTTTGAAGTACTTTTTTGCTCTGTAGGTTAAAAGAGCCATTTTTTGGACAATGTCCACTTATTCTACATCATCTGGACTAAAGCACTTTAGACCATCAAAGCAGTACTGAAAATCACTAGAGTGTCCATTTCCTGAAACAAAGGCACAATTGTCCTGAAAGGGACCATGTTGAGCCTGTTGAGACCTAGGAGTCTCAGGGAATGTAATGTATGGTCCAGATGAACAAGATGGATGCTATGTGTATATCAGGTACTATTGAGGTTGTGTGGGTCTTGAGCCTTCAGCAAACATCAGGGTGTTGCTAGTAGGAAGATTCAAGGGTCTGTTTGTCTGATGGCCTCTCTTGCTCTCCATTTCCAAATGGTATCCATCAAGGATGCCATAGAGTTCGGTCATAGTGAGGATGTTCAGGTTTTCTGTTGTCTTGATTGAGACACAGTAGAACGTGCACTCATTTGGAAGACCACTCATGAACTTTCTTGTGAGGTCTCTAAGTTCAGGAGTGATTCCCACAGACTGAAGGGAAGAAATGAGATCCATGTACATGAAGTATTGCTGGCTGAGGGTCTTTCCAGCAATGTAGGTGAAGTTCTCAAACTATTGCTTGGGTGAGTCCTTTTTGGAGTCATTTGAGCTAGAGTACATTTGAGCAAGTGCATCAAATAGTTCTTTGGCTGACTTGCAATGCTCAAACCCCACGATGATGGTGTTGGGTATTGCAATCATAAGAATAGTCATAGCATTGCTGTCAATGTCTATCTTCTTTCGGTCCTCATCAGAGTAGTCTTCAACAGCCTTTTCTATCATGGCCCTATTTCCATCAGGTACAACCACCTTGGGTTTATACGGGCCATTCACAATGGATGTCCATATTTTTTTGTCTTGATACCTGATGAAGCCTTCCATGCGTCTGCTCCATGACCTGAAGTTTCAGGTGTAATGATGGGAGCTTTAGTCATGGTTCTCATCTCTACTTCATATTTGTTGAGGGCCATTTTGAGTGAGTTGTAAGGAGGAGTGAAAAACAAGTTTATTTGGATGGTAAGATCTCACAATCAAGAGCCTAAAATGCCCTGATACCAAGTGTATTATACTTTGACCCCTCGTAAAGTGGCTTATCACATTCCTCAAGAAGTGGTTTCAATGACTCAGGTTCCTTCTCTTCATATGTGAAGGCATCATTTAGCATTTCTTTGTATAATCAAAGTTCGGAGGTCTAGATTTATTAGAGTACCTAGAATCAAGCTTGGGAAGTTTTTCTCCATGGAAAGACCAAACCTTATAAGTTTCATCAAAACCATGGGCAAACAAATAATAACGAACATAGTCAATTGAGTGGTTACACAAATTGATAAAATTTACACAAGGGCATGGATAACATCTGATTTTGGATTATTACTTCGCGCAAACTCCAAAAATGTCTCCACACCTTTGTCATATGCATTTTGATAATCCATCACACAAAATTCATGATTTATCCATGACCATTTCTGATAGTTATCAATCAATGCTAATTAATAATCATAGATTTGTAATATTTTCTCATTAAAATTACCATAATACATCATAATCCTAATTAAAAGCTTACAAATAGTTAATATATTATTGCCAAGTTAGCAAGAGAGTAACAAAATAATAAATTTCTAAAACTATGATTTATAATTGTCAAACAAAGAGAGAGACAACATTTATTACCTTCCATGGTAGAAATCAAAATTGGTAAAAAAAATAAAGAAATGGCTTCTCTTTTAGTTTTTCTAGGTTGTTGATAAATCTACATCAGATTATAAACAGGTTACATCACTACTACATTCCACATGTAACTAAATACAAAAAAAAAACAAAAATCAAAGTAAAATTCCCAAAATCCAAATACACCTCTTAAACTCTCTAATAAACCCACCACAAACATATTTGTTTTAAGACTTACATACTACTAGAAAGAATAATCTCTAATACCTTAAATGCATCTATTAAGATCAATCTAGAAGTTGATTTGTGTAATGATTTATCCATATATATGACATTGACAATAGATATAACAAGCATAGTTTATACAACAAAAGGAGTTTATAAAAATGAAGTTCAGATATAACAAACATAGAGTTGACAACTTACCACAAATCAAGATTCAACTGTTGCAAATGACTTGATTTCAAAGACAATGAACACTTCAATCTGCATCAGTTTAAGTAAAAATGACATCCAAATGATTTTTATTGTAAGCAAACAAGAGTATTATTTGAACAAAAAAAATCAGAATAGAGCACTTACGGGGTGCAGTATTACGGTAGTGGTGCAAGTCGCACGGTGGTGGTCAAACAACAGGGTAGTGTAGGGTCGCACGGTGGTGGTCGAATGACGGTGGTCAGACGCAAGGTAGTGGTCGTGCGAAGAGCAGGGTCGCGTGAAGGACGGGGGTCACATGAAGGGCGGTGGTCGCAAGGCGGTGGTCGCACGGAAGTGGTCGGACGACGATGGTCACCCGTCGGTCGCACGACAATCGATTTGGCTACGGGCGGTCGATTTGGGGGTGAAGGATCTAGGGCATGAGCGGTTTAGGTACACTTGGGATGAAATTTGGGCTGGTTTTGTTAATATGCAGGAGTTTAAGAAATTGAAGCTTCTATTATAAGATGACACTCCAAGATGACACATAAAGCATTAGTCGTGTTTTTTTGTTTATGAAAATAAATCAATGACACGCATAAATGTGTGTCATCGTATATTTAGTTTTTAACAACAATGCTAGTATTTTTATGACATACAGTTTTGTGCGTCATTAAAACATCACGTGTCATAAGTCATGGGTCATTAAAGGTATATTTTCTAGTAGTGTCCAAATCTTAGTTCTAAGGACTAGTACCAGAGATACTTTATACTACATACTACAACCATCCATACTTTTAAGGCCAGATGGAACACTAATTTAGACAATAAGTTCAATGTAAATTCAAAATACAGATTGTCTTTTGACCGCTAACTTTGACATGCCATAGCTAACATCCTTATCTATTACAAAAAGGATAAAAGTTCAAAGGTAAAAAGTTACAGACTTTAAGACCTTAATCTATAGTAGACAAAAGTATGAAGATTTAACCAACTTGTATAAGCTGGTGAATCTTCAGAGATGGAAACAAAAACTAGTTTAACTTTTGTTAAAAGCATGTCAGAGAAAGCATGTCTTCTCTGTCATTGGAAGAACTTAGTCTCTTGGATTCAGAAGACTTCATCTTTGGCTTAAAAAATGGTCTTTTGGCTTTGAAAGATTTGATACTTAGCGAATTTCCTTGAGTTATATCAAATCTTCCAAAGTAACTATCTTTATACTTAAGTATGTATGTTGAGAGAAGTTTGGTTGCATTAGCCTCTAAATATAACTCATACAAACTCCCCCTAGGCGGATGCTATCAAAACTGTAGGATAACGTTAAGTTATCATTTCATCTTTTGATAGTCCTCATTAGAATCAATGTAACATCCACCATTTTTCCAAGTTAAAACCCAAACCCGAACCCATTTTAAGCTTCCATTATTAATTTACTTAATAAATGGATCAAATAAATTAAATATATAATCAACTTATTGATTGATAAATAATTCTTTTTCATAAAATTATAAAGTTTATTAATCATGTTACAACAAATAACTAAATGGAAAAGACTTATTAAAACTTATAAAGTTATAAAATGAATTTTAATAAACTTATAAAGTTTTATTAGTAATTATGAATTTTAAATTCTGAAAATAAATAATCAAATTATAAAGTTTACAAGTTTTATAAAAGTTATAAAGATTAATTAATAAATAATTTGATTGATTATTCAAATTGGTTTTGTAAAGTCTATAAAGATTTTATAAAAAAAGTTATTAAAATTAGAGTCTTCATGAATTTAAATTTTAAATTATAATTATTCTTTTATTTATTTAAATTATTTA
>BJCM01234273.1:0-24149 GCA_018326385.1 Flaveria bidentis
ATCTCCAGCCCCAAAATCAGTTAAAACATGTAAAAGAGGGGTTCTAGAACTCACCTTTGCAGCTCTTGAGTATGGCTTCTCCCAAACTCGTTTGCAATTGAGTTCAACCGCCTAGAAACTCACTTGAATTCGACTTTTCAGCTCTTTTTCTTCAAAATCCAAATCTGCACTTTCGTTTTCTAAAAATCTGATGATTTGGGGTTGTAAGAAGAGAGTGGGCAGCCATGCCCACTTTACACCCACTTTTCTAACCTTTTGTCCTTTTTTGACACTTTTTACCCCTCAACTTGGGTAAAATATATTTTCTTTCTTTTCCTTCATTGTATTCTTTCTTTCTTTCTTTAAGTTTAAAAATAACTGGGTGTTACATCATGAGAGTCTTGTAGATAACCTTAGTGATTTAACTAAAGGGTTGATTATATATGTTAGTTTAAGCACAATACAACTTGTTAGTTATAGATTTGAGAATCACATCTTGTTTAATGAAGAAAACTAAAGGAATTGCTTGGTTAGACCTTTTGATAATCCGGTTGAGGTGATAGTCCTTGAAGCTTGATCACAAGCTAGCAAATATGGTAATGGTAATTGTAAGAATCAAATCAAGAGTTGATGATGGTATGTTTGGGAAACCAAGAACAAAAAAGTTACGATGGAGGTGTCTTGAAACCTAGAATGGAAGAGAGTGTTGTGGTGGTTTGCGATCGATGGGGTGGTGGTGGTAGAGAGTCCATAGGTCAAAGGTTGCAAAGAAAATGGAGTTGTCATCATTTACTCTAGTGTTTAGAGTGATAAGGTGAGATTATAGCTTTGATTAGTGGCTTATTTGTAGGGAGAGGTGCAAGCTATGAGAGTGATTAGTGTCATGGTGCTAGGTGGCAGGGTTGGGAAAAGGATTAGTGCCAAGGGTTGGTTAGGTGGCAATCTAGTGTGTTAAGGACTCACTTAGTCATTAAGCTAGGATTAGTTAATAGTTTAGGTGTTTAATCGGTTTAGTTAATGTCCTAGTGAACCAATATTAGGATTAAGGTTGTGTTTTAATTGGTGTTTAAGTGTTTGAGACTTGTTTAGTTTTAGTTTTGATATATGGTTAACTTGATGTAGTATGGTTTGATTAAGTTTAAACCTTAATCCATTACATATAGTTAAGGCGTTTAGCATTCAACTTATATAATCACATCATTCTAAGATACAACCATATGATTCATGCATACATAAAACACTTATGCATGCATGCTTACATACGTTCATGCAAAAATAGAGAGGTTTATATTAGGTTAACACATGATTTATTTTACAATCTTTTAATAAGGTTTATAGATATATACCATTTACTTAGAATAATTCTTAAAATGTTTAATTTACCTAACCTTTGCTTAGGGTCATCACAATTTAAAAGATAGAAATTTAGAAATTTAACTAAAGATTACCAATCTAATGAAAACTATAAAATTACTAAAAACTAAAAGATAAAGGAACTAAAAAGAAAAAAAAACAAAGTGACACATGAAAAATTCAGATGTGTGAGAATAACTACCTAAGTAAGGAATTCTATTGACAAATTCAATTATCATTGGGAATGACTAACCAAACTGGATAAGTAGAAGACACACTAAAGAATCACTAAGCTATGGTAGATATCTGCTAAGTCTCACTAACACATATAAATGATCTTAAGGGTCATGTAATTAAAGATCAATAGAATTAATAAATGGATCATATCTCGGTCTCACAAGACATGCAGTACTCTAATTACGTCTCACCTCTTTAGTTTTAAAAATCACAATGAATTTAAAACTGTTGAGGATAATGATAGATGCAATCTATCTAAATTGATCTGTTACTTCGAATGACATAGTCACGATGATAGAGTGAAGTTCACTCTCATGCAACTCAAATCCTATCAACCAATGACAAGATGTATTTAACAACCTATCACCTCTCGATCTCAAGTTTGGTCAAACACTAATTTAGACTAATAAACAAACTTGTTCCTATGAGCATCTATCTCTAGTTTAACCACATACAGATCACCAAAATAAAGTAAGAAATCTAAACATGCAATTCTACCTGAAAAAAGTATAAAACTAATAAAGTAGAATCAGAAAAGGAACAGAACATGCCTATCAATCATATTATTAATAATCCAACACAATATTAATCAATATAAGGTAGATCTTGACAATAGCATTTATGCAATATGATTAAAACAAACAAACAAACAAATATACCTAGTAAATCCCACTCAAGAGCAGGGTCTGGAGGGGTAGTTGGTGGCGAGTCTTTCCTCTATCTTGAGAGATAGAGAGACCGCTTCCGAAGAGACCCCCGACTCAGTAAGGAAAATCATAACCGTAGCATTTAAAATATACGGCATACAACACACAGGTATAGATCACATAAAAATTGAGAAATTGAGTACAACAAATAAGCGTCAGAAATGCGCGAAAGGGCAGAATGAAGAAAACAGGGGACCCGCAACTAAGTCTACGATTACCCTTCCTACCCACAGATCCCGCTAAAAGTCCTTAATTTTAATTCTACGCCTCCACGCACTCCTATCCTCGATTATGTGCTCAGAGAGGTGCAAGTCTACCATATCTCGCCTAATTACCTCGTCCCAAGTCAACCTAGGTCTACCTGTACTCCTCCTACCCTCTACGTTGATGTTCTCTACTGCTCTAACGGGTGCTACCATCGGCCTCCGCTTTACGTGCCCAAACCATCTTAATCTTCCCTCTCAGATTTTATCTGTGATACCAGCCACCTCTAGCCTCTATCAAAACACGTCGTTTCTTATTCGATCCAATCTTGTGTGGCCAAACATCCACCTCAGCATTCGTATTTTCGCGACCTCGATTTGTCTCTGGTGCGATTTCTTTATGGCCCAACAGCCTGTTCCGTATAACATAACTGTACTGCCACTCTGTATAGTTTTCCCTTTAGTTTTGCTGGGAACCTCTTATCACACAGGATCCCTGATGCTACTCTCCATTTGCACCATCCTGATTGCACACGGTGAGCTACATCGCTGTGTATCTCTCCGTCCTCCTGTACGTACAAGCCCAGGTATTTGAACCTAGATGTCTGTGGTACTGTCATACCCTGGATACTTATTTGGGTGTCCTCTTCATCCCCCCACTAAAGTTACAATGCATGTATTCCGTCTTAGAGCGACTTATTCTTAAGCCTCTGCTCTCTAGTACGGCTCACAACTGTTCTAGCCTCTCGTTAAGAACCGTTTTAGATTCTGATATTAAGACAATATCATTCGCAAACAGTATGCACCAAGGGACTGGCTCTTGTATAGATTTAGTCATCTTATCCAATACTATTGTGAAGAGAAATGGGCTAAATGCCGATCCTTGGTGTAGTCCCACTTCCACCGGGAAAAGTCTGTGTCTCCGACTGGTGCTCGCACACACGTTTTTGCCCCTTCATACATATCCATTATTATTTTGATATACCTCTCTGGTACCCTTCTAAGTCGCAGACTTTCCCAAATGAGTAGACGCGGCACACTGTCATATTTTTTTTCTAGGTCAATGAAAACCATATGCAGGTCCCTTTTCTTTTCTCTATATTTCTCCATTATCCTTCTTATGACGTGTATGGCTTCTGTTGTAGAGCGTCTCGGCATAAATTCAAATTGGTTTACCGCTATCTGGGTTTCTCGTCTAATTCTCGTGTCCATAACTTTTTCCCATAGTTTCATCGTGTGACTCAATAGCTTAATTCCTCTGTAATTTGCGCAACATTGTACATCTCCTTTTTTCTTATATACGGGGACTATGACACTGCTTCTCCATTGCTCTGGCATCCTCTCGGTTTTGACGATAGTGTTGAATAAGTCTGTTAGCCATTCCAGGCCCTCATCTCCCAGGCACTTCCACACTTCAATCGGTATGTTGTCTGGCCCCACTGCCTTAGCCCTTCCCATTTTCTTCAGCGCCCTCGTAACTTCGTCGACAGTGATGCTTCTACAGATTGTTGTTATGCAATATGATTATAAACCCCAAATAATCAAGTTATACCAAGAACATAACATCTAATGTATAATTAATAAACATGCTATAAACAAAAATCCAATCTGAGAATAAATTTTAAGTAAAAATAACCAAAGAATATAACTTTTAAAAAGCAAAAATAACCAAACCAAATGGCTCCTGAAGCTTTAATATTTAAGAAAAAATGCTCCTAGCCATCAAGAACTCGAAAAATATGTTTTACCTTCATTCTAAATTGTATCTCACTGCTACTAGTTGATCTCCCTTAATGAATTGGTGTTACTTAATTTGTAGTTGTAGAGAAAAACTAGAGGTTTTCTCACATCTCAATCTTACAGACCATAACATGCATTGTGTGGTTATACGAACCCCATAATTTTTCTTAGGGTGTGAATGTATCAAGAAAACTATTCAAAATACTGTCTCATTGCTTTAGAATGGATAATCATTATCAAACAAAACACAAATTTGAGTTTAGATATTAAGAAACTTATCATATAACATGCTGGTATCAAAGTAGTTATCTTTACGTCGAATAAACCAAATCATCTTTAGCATTGCTTAATAATGTTAGTTGTTTTATTTAAGATTCTTGTTGATTAGCTATAAATTTATAGAGGTCAATCAACAATTATGAGTTGCGAGGGATGATTGAAGAAGATGAAGATGGGAATGTTGGGTAAATGGAACGTTAGGCATAACATCGACTTATCAAAGATTTTGTAGAAGTGGAGGGATAAAAAAGACCAAAATGCCCCTCACCGATGGCGTAATCACCAAGGTCTAAAATTGTTACAAAATGCAATGAAAGGCCTTAGACGCGTCATAAGATTTATTTTTGTTTTAAAAAGGTTAAAATGAAGAGATTCATCCATGAAAAGAGTAATTTCTTCTTCTTCATTCTTCATTTTTTTTTAAATTTTTATTTGCAACGCATTACTCTCTCTCTCTCTCAACTTATAGGTATACATTTCCATTTTCTTTTTCACCCTATGAAACTAGGTGGGGCAGTAGGAAACTCTAAAGTAACATCAAAGTTAGATACAAAACAAGATGATATTGTTTGCCTAGGACCATACAAAGCATTCTTAACTGTATACTTTTGTTTTGGGGCGTTCAAACGTGCTATGCAATAGTAGCTTGGGAAGCATGCAATTTCATTCTCGATCTATATCCACGGTGATGTCACGGTTTTTAGAAGAGTTGGGAGTAATACATTCATAATAAATCAACATGCGACTATATAATGAAATTGATTAGAAACGCTCAAAGCATAATATAATCATCTACCTAAACGAAAACTTTTAGATATTCACATATGATCATAATTATAAATGTACAGATGAAAATCACAGACACTGCAAAATATAAATTAAATGTATTAGATTTTAGTATAAATAACCACCAAGAAATGACTTTAGCTCTGAAATAATTCTAAAAGTCATTAGAATATAAATTAAACTTAGCAACGATTGTTATTAACCTTCTTTTTTAGTTATGCGTTTCAGAGATAATAAACAAAGATGAAAATTGATTGTCTGAGTTAATTAAGATTTAAGGTTATATTAAAAAATAGTGATGGCTACAGCTTAAAAATCATATCAATATATAATATGCTATTATTCCATAACCCTTATTGTAACATGCTTGTTATTATTAATATAACTGGTTTTATATTTTCTTGAACAAAAAACAAAAGTAATGTGAATTAAGGGAGTGAGAAGTGGCATAGAATCGATCTTTATAACTGATATTCTTCTTGGGATTGGTGGTAAAGACCTCTATTCACCTATAAATATTCACTTCCCTTTGATCTTCAACTCACTGATTCTAACTCTCTCTCTCTCTCTCTCTCTCTCTTTCTCTTGTGTGTGTATTTTTAAGAACCCTAATTAGGGGTTGGATGAGGAAGATAAGGATGTGAGAATTATGAAAAGACTGGTGCTCTTTCTGTTCTTCCACAGCTTTCTTGAACTGCATATTATTCTTGATCTTTTAGATTCTTGAATTCAATCTTTTCTTGAACTGCATATTATTCTTGATCTTTTAGATTCTTGAATTCAATCTTTGTGGTTCAATAAAGCTGTGGGAAGACAGAGAAAGGATCAACAGAAAATAAGCCATTCATGACGATAGATTAGATCTAATCTCCTCCCTTTTTAACATTTGCAGTTTTTCTTGTAGCCAATTGTGTGGTTTTAGATCTTTACATCGTTCTTTTATTTAATTGATATTCTTATAAGTGCACATGCAGATTATACACACAAAGTTGATTTAATGTTTTTATGTTTTGTGTTTAAACGAGGATAATTCTAATAGGATTTCTACAACTTTTAGTTTATAGTATGTAATAACATATTGATAAACTAAATAATGACTTATTGGTCAATTATAATTTATAACGACAAATTAACCTATAAAACTTCTAACTTTTTTACTTTAGTTGACACATATAATCATAATAGATTCGCATTCGATTTGAATTTTCACTCGATTTCGCTTGTAAATTGTTCATTACGTTCATATCCATCATTGTTCGTGATATCAAATGAAAATCAAATGTAAGTATTTGGTGATAGTGATACTGAGGTTGTGTTCACACTATGATGAAAGTTAATTATTAAGGTCTATATAGGTTATTATCGGCTAATTACTAGTGACATCTAGCTTGAATCATTAAAATTTGATATATCTTCGCATATGTTATCTATATCTAATACAGCGTTGGAAAGTTTTAATTTATTGTGAAAAGTTCTAATTATATTGAAAAATAAAGCTGTTTATTTTCATTGTTTAACTACATTAATAGGTTTCCAGTAATATTATATAAGTATCACATGTTTTGATTGTGTTGTTCAAAATGTATTTTTGTATGCTTATGTGTGTATGTGTGATTTTTTTGGGTATTTTGAAATGTAACTCTATACTCAAATGTGTATGGAGCATGAAAAAGATTGAGTTTTTAGGAGGGTACAACTAGCTAGAGTGTAGGTGGACCACCGTACGTGTCTTACTCTTTTTTATATGAAACCTCTCAAACAAATTAGGAAACTAACTTTATAGCCAAATATATTGTAAATAAGAACATGTTGTATCAGTCACCTTCATAGTTTTTATTAATATTGATTTTTTTTATCTTCCTTAACATCTAAATATGTGATGGGAGTTACTATCTGGTCTCATCCTTCTTGAGTGAGATTATGTGATGTCACAGGTTTTCTTAATTACATCCTATATCTCATTAATGATGCTACAAGACAATTAGTTTTCTAATTAATCATTTCTTAATAAGTATGCTAAGTTTTGATTTACTTGATCGCGTTATTATGAGTATAATGATGAGTTACATCAAACAATTAACAAACTTTTCTACAAGTACAGCTCTTGTTCCATTGCCACATGGGTGGCATTGCATTATAAAATTTACGAATAATTCACTTGGGTTGCTATTGTGATGAACAATTTGATGAGAACTATTGTTATTGCGATGAATTTGATGCTAAAGATGAAATATAACATGCGAGGCAATCAGCGTATTATGGAGAAATAGTAGACTTTCAATTGTTATTAACTGATTGATAAATTGCTGAACACAAAAAGATGTCATAATTAAATAAATTGATAAAACTATTAAAATTCTTTACTTGTTTTGTCCTTCTTAACATGCATGACTCTATGTAAACGTAAAGTGATAATTATATGTTCTATTTTTATGTTAATAAATTAATATGTATTCATCCATATTCTAATTTTATCTCTTTAATCAACGGTTTCTATTGAGTTGGAAATTAACTTTACAATCATGTGTTATTGAGTTAACTCAGAAACCAGTATATGCATGCTCTATACTTGTGAAAGTAAATTAAGAAATTGAGAAGATTTTAGTTCATATCTGTTTATTTATCGTTATTGTATTTGTAATTATATGAATTAAAGTAGAAATTGGGCCAAGGAAAATTGACTATTGATTAAGATATGTAATGAATTATTAACAAATACTTGTAAATACTTCACTGGTAATAAACAGTAAAAACAGTTGTGGGACGATTTTTATGCAAGTAATAAGGTGCTTGGCCAAAGTTAATGCATTTATTTAAAAAGAGAAAACAAAAAACAAGTGTTGTATTACAGGGTAGCACTAGGAACACCAGCTGGATTATTTTGTTTGTATTGAGAAAGAATGTGTTTTTTAATTACTTGATTAATCTTATATCTTAGATCTGAAACCTACTTTATTTGCTGTATAGTAATGGCAGCACTTTAAATAATTATAGTTGTTCTTTTTGATTGATAAATAAAGTAAAGAGATTGGAATAATTGCTTTTAAACAAACCAAAAGTTTGATGATTTCTTTTATATTAAATTATTTAACTTTTAGGTCTTGTTTCATGCCTTTTATTTTGTTTAAAATATTATTAACCAGATACAAAATGGTTTCAATAACAACTAATCTCATCAACTTAACATGCGTTTTGTGTTATGTAAAAGGACAGATAATATTATCATTTTATTGATCAAATTGTGTGTCATAAATGAAAAGCAATAAATAATATATAGGATAACAGGCTCTAATCAACTTAGAACTCTAATATTTATTACTATACATTATAGTGGACTATCTATAATACTCATTACTTTGAACCTTACTATCCTCGGTCTAATAGGCGGGTCGACATATTAGTGCATGGGTCAGAAATGTAAATGAAAAGAGTCTAATGGAAATTATTAAGGAATTAGGAATCGTGGATCATAGCGGACAGCTATGGGTCCTTTGGGTTAACCATAAGGGTCCACCAAGGATAAAGATTTGGGATCAGGGAACCAAGTTTCATACTGGACCACTAAGGATTTGGGTAACTGTCCACTAAGATGGTCGTGAACTGCCATGGATTGGCTTAACGGTCAACGAGAAATATTCGTTTCGTATATTCAAATACGCTATTTGAAAGATGTGTATATTTCATTTTAAGTCAATAGGGGACCGCCAATGGTTGCTTGCCAGAAGATTGGGTATAAAAGCCCCAAAACCTGATTTTCACCCATTTTACACTTGCACTCTCAGCCTAGTCTCTCTCCGAACCTTATATTCTCTCTCTCTCTACATTCTTGGTGTGTTGGATGGCTCGTATGACTATTAGAACGTGTGGTTGCGTTTGTTGCAGTTGATTTGGCTTAAAAATGACACTTGGAAGCTAGGTTTGCTTTGGCAAGCGTTAAAATCTTGTTAATATGAGTTATGGCCATATATGAGCGTATGTGTGACGTGTGGAATTCCATTGTAGGGTTAGATCGCTCGGTGGTGAACTATAGATGTTAGAGATTGTCAGAAAACTCAAATTTGTATAGTAAGGTTCTAAACTTCCACACTGTGATTCATTAAGTATTGGACATTACCAAACTAGTGTCTAAGTAGTAGGAGGCATATTAATAATATGATAAGGAAAATAACCATCTCCAGATAGATGGATTTGTCATGAGATAATATGCGGTATAAGTATGAAATGGATAATGTAGTGTAGTTTCGTAAACATGAGGTTATCATGGGAGTTTCTAGGATAGGGTTTTCGTGAGGTGGTTACATTTGTCTAGCCATTGTGTTAGGTGTGTGTAAACCCTAACTCTTTAACTCATGTTCATTAAGGGTAGTGATGGAAACATCAACCTAAGTGGGAGAACTTTAGCTCGAGGTCACTAACGTAACTAGGGTTGGTCTAGTGCTCATATCAAGTGGGATGATGCGAGGGAACTTTAGCTCGTGACGCTCACTGAATAATGTGTAGACACTCTCGGAAGCTCATCGCTGTGAGTAACTATCATGTTTTCTTAATTGCTTTTGGGGTTGTATATGAGCTTGTTAAAGTGATTTGATGAAAAGGCTTTAATATGTGTGTGCGACTGTAAGTTAAATTTTCCCGTTAGGCTAGCATAGCTGTTGGTCACTATATTCACAAGCGAGTCATTACGGTGAGATGATGGACTCTAGATTGAGTTCTTGATCACCTTGGGGGCATATGTGTGCCTAAATTGATCTATCTAGGTAGGAAGGGCCTCACTTGTAGGTTTCAGTGTGAGGATGGGCTCTTGATAGAGTCATCGATCATCAGGGTTGCAATACTTCAAGATTGGTCAGGAGTGAAGGCTCACTAGTGTTGTCTATAACTGAAGATTATAGGATTGCTAGGGCTGTTTGCAACCCGAGAATAAAGGATCTTTTAGGCTGTTTTTAACTCTATGTTGTGATACATTGGGATTCAGTTGGCCCGTGAGCCTTTAACCTACCTAACGTCATGTTCTGAAACTTGAAGTGACATATATGTTGATGGATGCTTCCTTAAGCAGAGGGTCTAAGTGAGATTTGATGTGATAAACAATTTGCTTACACTCATGGTTATATTGTCTAACTGTTTAGAGTCCCTGCTTATGACTAACCCATAATGTTCTTATTGAGGTGTTTTAGCTTGTGATTTAGGAGCAGGGAATGCGATATACTTATACATGCCCATGGATTAGGGTGTGATAGGTGGGTATCAGCCATTGTTTTAGCGAATTTAGGTTCAAGTAGATCCTTAAGTTTTAACCGGAAAGGCTAAAGACCAACATAGGTCATTGATTGCATTTAGGATCATTAGGAAACTTGATAAGTTTTTATTAATATGCTTGAGGTAACAAGACAAATGCACCTAATCAATGTAGTTTTCAAGTTATATCTATGTGAGAATGTTGATTGTTATCTGTTGTGTGGAACAAGGTAGAAGTCACATCAAGAAAGGCGAAGCACACAAGGCACGAACATCGCATGCATATTAAGTATTACTAAATACTAAAAAGAATTTATATTCATCCAAGTCACATTCTAGAGACTCAAAGAAGGGATAGAGCTCGAGCATAGCTCGATATTTTGCTGAACCTGATACGTTAGGTTATTAAACATGAATAGCTTCAACCTCAAGGTCGATAAATTTTCTATCTCTTGGAATGAGTGCAATGGCAAAGATATTGAGGAGGCCGGGAACACATGAGACTACGCAGAAGACCTTATAGCTACTAATTTGAGGGTCCTTTAAAATACTTGAGGGAGTACCTACCCTTACGCCACCTACACCATCTAAGAGTAGAGAGGGGCTTGAGGAAGAACGGAGGCTCTGAATCATATTATGAATTCTGATGAAGATACCTATGTTGGGGAAACCAGACACAATGAGTGTGAGGTGGAGGGCAATGATGATGAGGTTGAGGAGGCTGGCGATGGAGAATTTGAGACTAAGGGGCATCGTGCTCATAACAAGCCATATGAGTCGGTCCTAATGACATTTGACTATTTGGATGTGTAGACACGAGCGAGAGATCCTAACCTTAAACTGGACGAGGACATCAACCACAAGAGAGGCAAGAATGTCCCAACCTCTAAGAAGAATTTGAGAGGATTCAATAGCGGGAGAAGGTAAAAATTCGTAAGGACACGAGGTGAGGTCATTATGATTATTAATGCCCGTCTTATTCATACAAGTCAATGTTTATTTACTAGCCATCACTAGTGTACTCACCTCCACCTATTGTTGCTAGCCACCCCTAGTATTGTGTTTGGAACGTAATGTAATAAATCACGTGATGTATTTTGAAAAGTTGTACTCTATTGAACAATGTAATCTTTAATAGTATGGATATAACTCTACGTGACAATGTATGTGATGACTATTTATGTGCTTGATAATTTTTTTCTAGTTAATTGCTTGATTGGACGGTCATGATGATTAGGTTTATGGATTTTGTTGAATAACTTGAGCATGTACAACAATATTTAGTATATGATCCTATTCATTTGATATTCATTTTGAATGGCTAAAAACAAGGGCAACATGCTGCCGACATAACGAATGAGGGTTCATATAGGAGGACCAAGGGAAAAACACATGCTAATCTCAGTAAGGGCCCCACTCCTTCTGTGGAGGTTTGGGATGGCCCACCTCTTATTTTCGAGGAACAGAGAATAGCAGAACTTATGGTCAAACTACAACAAATAATTTCTATGGGGATAGCCATAGCCATGCCTACCATTATCGCTAGAGTCACCAAGTCAGTGCAAGGGTAAGATAAGCCTTCTAGTAGGAAGGGGACGAGTAACTTAAGGACTAAGGTATCAAAGTCATCCGGGTATTTTGACGACAACAAGGGGAAGACAACAACTCTAGTTTTCTTGATTCTTAGGAGGTAGACAATTCTCAGAAGAACAAGTAGAGAATCAAATTCAAAAGGATGTACATATCAGAACTATATTTTCTGTAAACCTAATGTGATTAGGGGAGATAATGCTACTACTGATGCCTAGACATGCATTAAGTAGATTGAAACCATGTTAGATGTCATTGGTTGCAAGGAGGAGAAGATCAAGTTTGCTCTCCAATCATCCAAGAATGAAGCTCACACTTCTTGGAAGATCATATAATACATAGATGGAGATTTAAGGTTTACAACATGCATTGGGCAAGGTTTCAAAAACTATTTTTGGAGAAATATATGCCTAAATATAAGGTGGAACAACTGGAGAACAAGTACCTTTATTTGTAGATAGAAGGTAATAATTATCAAAAATATTAATCTTGGTTTCTTGAATTAGTAGGATTGCTACTCGAGTTTGCTGAGTCTGAAGCCAAGAGGATTGGGAGATTTATTTGGGGTACTATCCCTAAAATTTGTGCTAATATAAGGACTAGAAGACCTGTGATCCAGCAGTCTGTAATGAACTAATGGTAGAATTAACTAAGGAGTTGATCGAATTAAGAAGAAGTAGGATGTTTGAGACCGAACTAAAGAGAAAGTGTAATGGAGGAAGATCACGAGAATACATTGGAAGGTTCAATATTGATTGGAAAAAGTCGAACTGTATTAGGGATAAGTTAAGGAATATTAATAACTAGGATCGGGGGAACGCCCCAAGGTGTAATATGTGTGGTCAAAATTCATTTTGGTCTTTTCAACATGGATAGATGTGGAAGGTACGGAAAGAAAGGGCATGTGCACGTGACTTTTTATGCCTTCAAGCTTGCTATGGATGTGAATAGGAGGGTCATATCAGGGCTTACTACCTAAAGCTTCAAAGAGAAGCATCAATAGCCTAAGCCAACAAGGGAAAAAGCCCTGCTACTCTGTGACATCCAATAATTTTATGTTTTCAAAACTCCGTTATTATTGATAAGTCTTGCATACTTGTCATGTAACCACATACTAGTTTTATTTAAATAATTTTAACTTGATTAATAATTATGATTATTATTATGTGATTGTGTGAATCATGGTGTTACATGTTATTTTATAATCTATGTTTTAACATGTGGTTATGTGAATTATATAATATTCATGAGTGATGATTATCTTTTGATTAAAATCTTAATTTTTGGTTTATTAAACTCTAAAGTTATGAAATGAAAATGATTTAAAAATTTTAAAAAGTAAGATTTATAATTTATTACAAGTTAAAAGGGGTTTAAAGGAAAATTGTATCACAAAACCCTAGCCCCGTAATCCCAATTTCGCTAAAGCCCACCCCCCATTTTCCTTTATGATTTTGACTTCTAGTACACAAAACATTCGAATTTGAATAGCTTTGATAACTACAAAATGTTAGCAAGATTGTTTGTTGATCTACTAATAATAAACATATGATTTACTTATTATTTAGCATCTTTTTCGCAAAAAAATGATTATGAACAAACCCTAGTTCAATACTGTAATATAACTTGAAATTGATGAAATTGGATGATGTAATTGTCTTAGTTTGTATTGATAATGTTTTACATGGATTAGGCAAGAAGCTAGTTGTTTAAATGTTTGGTTCTTAACTTACCCAAAATAAAAACTTTAATTTCTAAAAACTCTAGATTTTGTGATTTGATAATATTGGTTGTGTTCTAATAATTGATATGAACTAGAATGACCATATGAATGATGATTAGATGATTAGTTTGGTGAACTTGGTTATAGGATGTTAATTTTCTAAAGAGGAAACTTTATGAATGTGTTTGATAAATTTCATAGTTTTGAGCATGCATATGATATTAGGATCATGTTATATTGGTTTTGGGCACATTAATTGGTTTAAAATGCAATGGTAAGATCATGTCAATACTAATTAGAAAAATTATATGTTCAAGTGCACATGTGAATTGATAATGGATGTAATGATGTGTCGTGTTTGATTAACACTAGAATTAGGGTTACATGACATAATGCTTTTTTGATTAATATGGTATGATTGGATTGTTTTCCGACTATAGTCATTTTTAGAATGTAATGTTTAACACCATACACACTTGCAAATATGAGGCCCTACTTGGTAGGATTGAAAAAATCTAGTATGTGAACTAGCAAGTTAATTCACATGACATGTAGTGAGTGGTTAGAAACCTATGTGTGATTAGGTTATATGATAGTAACATATATAGTTACTAGTTGAGATATTTGAAGTGACTTGATAATTTCTAAATGAAATGTATATGTTGGTTCCTTGTTTGGATGTGTATGTGTTGTATGATATGTTATGCTAGTATAATACTCCTATTAGAGTTTAGAATATATTATGTGTTATATGTGGATTATTTGAGTTAAACACATGTATACATGTATTGGTTTGCATAAATAATTATGTTTTCATGTAACATGTCACCAACGAGTTAAATGGGTCAACAAGTCAATTTGGTCAATATTTTCTAAATCACATAAGTCAATGAGATTGAGGTGAGTTCATTGCCCTTTATTAAATACTCATTTGGGGGAGCAAGCGTACTATAAATATATTATAATTATAACTTGTGTCTGGCATGTACATAGTGTAGTTACCATAAAAAGTACTTACTCTTTGAATCATTAATTAAGGAAAGTAGCAAGACATATTAGGTAGTACTACTGGGTTTGAGTATCTACAACATTGTCCTAAACAACTACATATTGTCACGACTCATGATCATGACGGAAGGCAAACAAACAAACACTATTAGCTTTGATTGCAAAGAACATTATTGTATTGCGTATGTATAGATTAGCTATATAATACATTACAAACTATTTATTTTGTTAAAACTCAACTACTTTTACTTACTTTCAAAATCTTATACTCACCAATCCTGTATTAACAACTTGTTATGGTTTCTCAAGTCGCTAGCTTGTAGGTGTATTTAAGAGCACAACACGAGTCAATTATCATGCAAATAGTTATATGACATCATCTATGCATTATATTTTGAACCATGGTTTTTAGGTGCATGTTTTGTGCATTTACTTTTATACTTTATGGTGTTGAATTATTTAATTTACGTTTATAAAACGATTTATATTTTTAAACTCTGAGATTAATTTTGAAAATTTACTTAGAGGTTGTTTAGAGTAACTAATGACTTAGATACTAATTATTCCACACGCCTTGCTATATAACTCTACACGTGAATTTTAAGGGTGTGACATGCTCCCACGAGAAATGCTCAAGTTTTTGTGAAAAGGGCAGATGAGGCCAGAAACATTGATGATAATGCCACAAGTATGTTCCATATAAACCACACTTATGCAAGTATATTGTTTGATTCTAGTGCCAATAAGAGTTTCATATTAAATAAATTTTTTACATGTATAGGAGGAATAGTGTCTAAATTAGCAATGGCTTATATTATTAAATTTGCTAATTGAATGAGATTAGGGTTAAGTTTATGCTTAAAAATGTTATATAAGATTAGATAACTAAGAACTGCTTGTAGACTTGTTGCCTATCAACTTGGAAGGTTTTGATATAATCCTAGGGATGCACTGGTTAGCAAAGCACAAAGCCCATATGAATAATGAATGGAAGGCAGTGCAAGTTGAGCTACCGAACGACCAAAAGGCGGAGATAATAAGAGATCCGTTGCATAAGTTAATGAAGATGCTATCTATGATGAATGCAGAGAAGTATTTACAACAAGGATACGATGGCTACTAGTTGCATCTCATGACTACAGAGAAAGAAATAAAGATTGAGGATGTAAAAGTAGTGTTGGAATACCCCAACATAATCCCGAAAGACTTGCCTGGTCCATCTTGAGATATACAAGTTGAGTTTTACATCGATCTAGTACCATGTTCCACACCTATCACAAGGGCACCATACCGATTGGCGCATATAAAAATGAAGGAGTTGATATACAAACTTTAAGAGTTGGTAGAAAAAGGATTCATAAGATCAAGCTCATCGCCTTGACGAGATCTAGTCTTGTATGTAAAAAAGAAGGATACATTGATACAAATGTGCTTTAACTACTAAGACCTAAACAATGTAACAGTTAAAAAATTGATATCTTTTAGTGCGTGTTGAAGATTTATTTAATAATTACAAAGGTCAAGCTAGTTTTCAAAGAATGATGTGCGATGTGCCGATCACCATGTTAAAGTGTGTGAAAGGGATGTGCGAAAGACCGCCTTTCAGACAAGGTATGGTTATTACGAATTTTTTGATAATGCCCTTTGGACTCACTTATGCACCCATGGTTTTCATAGACTAGATGAAATGAGTGTGTAAGCCATACTTATACAAGTTCAAGATTGTGTTTGATGATGACAACCTGGTGTATTCATGAACCAAGGCTAAACATGAATTACACCTCCGGATATTGTTGGAGTTGTTAAGGATCAATTGTACGTAGAATTCTCCAATTGAATATTTTGGTTGAGATGGGTATAAATTTTCAGACATGTCATTAATGATAAGGGAATTCAAGCAGACTCAGGCAAGGTGGAGGCACTAATGGAATGTGAAGATCCTAAATCACCAACTGAGATGCGTAGGTTTCTTTGGTTGGCGGGATATTACATGAGGTTTATCCTAGATTTCTCCATGATCATAACACTACTTACCATTATCACCCCGAAAGGTATGAAATTTAGTTAGGGGCCCAAGTAAGAGGAAGCATTCGAAGTGCTTAAACTAAAGCTTAGTAATGCATCCATTCTCTCTCTACCGAAGGGGAATGGTGATTTTATAATATATAGTGATGCTTCTAAAAAAAGATTAGGATGTGTGTTGATGCAAAGGAATCACATGATTACATACGATTTAAGAAAACTAGAGAAGCACGGAGAAAATTATGTTGCACACTACTTGGAATTGGTTATAGTGGTGTTCATGTTAAAGATCGGGTGGCATTAACTCTATGGAATGAAGTTTGTTGTGTATTCAGATTATAAGTGTCATCACATATTCGAGCAAAAAGAGCTTAACATGAAACAATGATGATAGATGGAGGTATTGGTTGATTATAACATTGAGCTTCACTATCATCCGGGCAAGACCAACATGGTTGTTGATGCCTTAAATTGGAATGAGCAGACGAAGCCAATTCGTGTACGTGTTATACATATAGACTTTCAAGTGAGCTTGATCTATGAATTTTGAAAAGTCTTTAAGAAGCCCTTTCAGAGGGAAACTTGGGAAAAGAAGAAATAATTGAAATTGCAAAATAATTGATTGAAGAAAATGTTGGACTACTTTGAATGGGAACTCAAGTTTGGGTACCTAACTTTAGAAATCTAAGAAGATTGGTACTAAAAAGGCATATAAATCTATATATTTGATGCATATTGGAACTGATATGATTTATTATAAAATGAAGGATTGTTATTGGTGGCAATGAATGAAGAAGGACATTACACTTACGTGAAGATATGTATGACATGCCTTTGAGTAAAGGAAAAACACCAGGATCCTTCAAAGATGCTACAACCTTTAGATATTCTAACATGGAAATAGGAATCGACCACGATGGACTTCTTGGTCAAATTTTTTAGGACATGAAAAGACTAATAAATGATATGGTTTATTGTGGATAGGCCCTAGTCTGTGAACTTCAAACCTGTTAAGAATACATATGAATTGGAAAGATTGGCCCAAATATACATTAATGTAATATTGTTTAGGCATGGAGTGCCGACATTGATCATCTCTAATCATGATGATATGTTCACATCTCATATCTAGTAAACATTTTAATATACGATAGGGACTAAATTGGTACTAGAAGAGGCACGTAAATTTATGAAGACTGGTACCAGAAGAGACATGTATATCTAAATAGTTGATGCATACTGGAGCTGATATAATGTATTATAAAATGAAGGATTGTTATTGGTGGCAATGAATGAAGAAGGACATTGCACCAACGTGAAAAAAAATGTATGACATGCTTTTAAGTAAAGGCAAATTACCAAAAACCTTCAAGGATGCTACACCCTTTTGATATTCTCACATGGAAATAAGAAAAGACTATGATGGAGTTGGTGGTTAATTTTTTGAGAACACGAAAAGACAAAGACACGATATGGGTTATTGTGGATAGGACAAAGTCTAAGAACTTCATATTTGTTAAAAAAACATATGAATTGGAAATATTGGCCCAATTATACATTGATGAAATAGTGTTTAGCCATAGAGTGCCGACATTGATCAGCTCTACTTGTGTTGCTAGGTTCACATCTCATATCTAGAAAAGATTTTAGAATACAATTGGCACTAAATAGGAAATAAGTACTACTTGTCATCCAAAGACAAACTTCAAGAGCGAGCGAACCATAAAAACCTTAAAGGACATGCTACAGGCATATGTAATTGAATTCAACGGTAGCTAGGATGATCACCTACCTTTGATAGAATTTTCATACAATAATAGCTATCATGCAAGCCTAAAAGTCACGCCTTTTAAGGCATTATATGCGTGAAAATATCGGATGCCACTTTGTTGATTCGAAATGGGTGAATGGAAATTGGCAGTCCTGAGTTAATTTTGGATACCATCGATAAGGTAAGAATATAAGGGAAAGATTGAAAACTGCTTTGGATTGTCAGAAAAGTTATGCCGATTGAAGATGGAAGTTGTTGGAATTTGTGGTTGGGGAAAAAGTGATGTTAAAGGTGTTGCCATGGCAGGGCACCATATATTTTGCAAAGCAAGGTAAATTGATTCTCCGTTATATTGGACCCTATGAGGTCATTGAACGAATATGTGTGGTGATCTATAAATTTGAAGTCCCTAATAAGTTAAGTGGAGTATACCTAGTATTCCACTTGTCCAATCCAAAGATCTGTTTGTCAGATGAAACATTACAAGCTCTACTAGATGAGATGTAGGTGTATGAACATTTGAGCTTAGTAGAAATACTAGTTTAGATTGTAGAGAGACAAGAGAGGAAATTGAGAAGGAAGTGAATCTCGATTGTTAAAGTTAAATGAAATACGAAGAGAGGCCCAAAGTTTACATGTTAACAAGACGAAGCCATAACAAAGAAATATCCTTATCTATTTAGAAATTGCATCAATTCCAAGATAGAATCCTTTTAAGGGAAGGGGCTGTGATCCTTTAACTTAATGGGTGGGTTGACATACGATTGCATAGGTTGGAAACATAAATGAAAAATTTTTAAATACTAATTCTCGAAGGAATTGAGAATCTTGACTATAGCAAACTGCTGTGGGTCCTATGGGTTGACCATAATGGTTCGGCAAAGAGAAGGATTTAGGATTAAGGAACTAAGTGCCGTAGTGGACCACCAAGGATCTAGGTAACGGTCCACTAAGGTGGTGGCAGATAATCGTGGATTGGCTTGACGGTCCGCAAGTAATATTCATTTGGTATATTCGAATACTGTATTTGAAAGATGCGAATATATTGTTTAAAGTTATTAGTGGGCCGCCAAGGGCTGCTTACCAGCCCACCAAGAAAATTAAGCATAAAAGCCCCCAAAACCGGATTTGGACCTATTTTAAACTCTCACTCTTAGCCTACACTCTCTTTCTACATACTTGGTGTAGGTTTACACTTAAAGGCTGATGCAACCAAAATAACCAAATAGTTCTCAGCATGCATACATGATGTACATGGTAGATTTATTTCGGAAGTTTTACATAACTCAAAGGAAATAAGCTAAGTGTAAAATCTTTCGAAGCCAAATGACAAAATCTTCCAAAGCCAAAGATGAAGTATTTTGAAGCTTCAAAACAAACTCTTTCGAAGTAGAGACTGATTTATTCCGTTGACAGAGAAGACATGCTTTTTTTATCACCTTTTAACAAAAAGTTGAACAACTTTATGCTGCCACCTCTAAAGACTCACCAACATAGATAAGCTGTTGAAAGACTCCATGCTTTTTTCAAATGTAGATTTGGTCATTGGTCTATAACTTTCTACTTTTGTACCCTTTATCCTTTTTGTAATATATTAGGATGTGAACTATGACATGTCATTATCACAAGTCAAAATGCAATCTATCTTTTGATTATATATTGATCTTGTTGTCTTTATTAATGTTTGTAGTTGGTTTTTAAAGTATATCCAGCTTTAGGATGTAGTATAAAATGTCTCATGTACTTGTTTTTATCTTTATGCTTTGTAACACTTGTAATTGAACTTGAGAGTAATATACATCATTCTTGAAAACCAAATATTATATTGTTCTTGTTCTTAGTTTGTCTCTTACTTACATGTGTTATTAGTTTCATCAACCAAAACCTAGTTCCATATTTGATCTGTTAAGTGTTCTAAGTCTTTCCTCACTATGAAACTATTGTATTGACCACCTTCAATGGTCCTGCAATTGGTATCAGAGCTATTTAGGCTCTTGATTGTAAGATCTCACCATATTAAGTTCCTTCATTTTCACAAAACAATTTGATACTTGGTTCTCAAATGGCAACTCTTACTAAGGCTGATATAGAAACTGGTACCATGACAAAATTTCCACTGATCACTCCTGATGACTTTGATACTTGGTTCCAAAGAATGGAAGGTTTCATCGAGTCTCAAGACAGTAGGATGTGTATTCAGATTGAAGAAGCAGTTTGAGACTTCAACTTCAAGGCAGGTGAAACCATGACTCAACAATACTTCAGGTATGTTAAGATTGGATACTCTAATGGATGTTGGAGTGACTCTTGAGGGACATCGTGAGGAAATTTATGTCCTCTCTTCCTAGATAATGGACATACTATTGTGTGGTCATTAGAAAGACTGTAAACCTCAAGACCTTTACTCTTATTGAGATGTATGGCATCCTCAGTGTATACCAGATGGAGATGAACATGCAAAATCCATCCTGCAACTCTGACAATCAGCAAAATTCAACACTTCACGTGGTTGAAAAGGATTGCAAAAAATCACAAGATCATCTTATATGTTACTCTTGAAAATAAAAAAAGGTCCTTTTATCACCTTCCTAGAGACACCAAGGGAGAGCTATATCCGAGGAATCCTATTCCAAGAGACAAGATCTTCTCAAGCCTTTATGTCTACTGATGAACTCTAGTACTAGGATTTCTAGTTCATGTCCAACTCATCCCTATGAAGAAAAGAAGGCCGATCAGTTCTACATCACTCTACATGGCCTGAACAATCTACTTCCAAGAGCAAGCCTTACCCTAAGAAGCCTGTTGTATCATTTGAGAAGATGAAGATGGAAGTGGAAAGTGATCAAGCTTAACATTCTACTCAAACGAAGACTCTTAGAAGGAAGCCAGTTGATTGCATCATGTATGGTAGTACTTCTTATCTTGCCATGATTGCATCTACAATCCCAAAAGTATTATCCATCTGACCAAGAAGAAGACTTATGAGAAGAAGAAGAAGATAGCTTCAGAAGGAAAGTTTTTTCCTTTTGGAAACTCTGTCACACCCAACCTTGACGACGGAAATTTCAAGGTGTGAGGGTTAAGATTGTTCACAGCCACATAACGCTATTATTAAAACCCAAATATGATAATAATAAGTTTCAAATGAACACTACAAACATAAGTCTCAAATAATAAATTAATAGTACGTAATAAGAAATAATCCATGATTATTCATTTATTTAACTTGGTTCATTCCTAGATGTGAATAAGCTTTAAAGATGACAATCAAACTTGCGCGTTTCCTGAAACATGTTAAAAATAAAAGGTCAACATAATTTTGGTGAGATTTTCATAGTTTTCATACATAAATATATAAAAGATGGAAATTCATGTTATAAGTTAGTGAGCAAAGTAACTAAGGATCCAAGACAGATGCACAATTAAACCTTGACAGTTTACAATTTTCCACGTTTACAAGTCAATATGATTAACTAAGTGTACTTGGATTAACCAAGCAGGCTTGTGAAGCCAAAAGATCTATGACGTCGCCAGGCTAGCAATAGTTAATGATTGCACATATAATAGTGTAATTACTAAGATCAACTAACCACAACATATAAGTGAAATTGCCAAAAGTTTACAAGAATCAAACGAGTTTACAAGTGCAATGTTTATTAGATAACATGTTTCACCCAAAGTGTAAAAATATACAAAAAGAGGTATAGAAATACTCACTTGATCAATAAATATATAATTGATGATTAATAAGAAAATAATAATCGTCATTCCAATGTAATCCCTCACAAGGTACCTAAATATATATTTTTACAAGATTTAAGCTTAACTATAGTAAATTTAAAGTTTTAACTAGAGCTAGGGTTTTGAGTGGAATTTTGGGAACTTTTATTTGTAAGTACAATAAATAAAAAAATTTATCCCTTATATATTAATAGAAAAAAAAACTTAAGACAATTGTAACAACTGATGAAATTTATAATTTAAAATTAAAATATACACTTTAAAATAATCATTAAAAATACATTTGGCCCTGTATTAATTTAGTATTTATTATTTGAAATCCATAGGATTAAACCAAGAATAAACTTTGTTAAAATGTTTTATTAAAAGTTATTTAGTTATTTAAATTTAACAAAAAAAATTCAAAAATTCATTTGGTGGCAATAAAAATATTTAGAGTTTATAAGAATTTTTTTTATATTTATTAAAATAATTTCCCTAATTAATTTGAGCCTAAAAGCCTCTAAAAATACATGAGGGTCCCCGGGTTCGAACCCGAGACCTCATGTTCAAAGTACATGCACCTTAACCGGTGAACCAAAGGCCGCGATTTATGTTGGTTTCAAAATCTTAAAAACACAAGTTTCAATAGATCCCTAATTTCCCCAAATCAATAACCCTAGAATCAGGTTCATTCAAATTAAAGCTTAATTCGATTCGGTTAACATTAATAATCATGGGACTTTTTTTCCTCATGATTAATCGAGTATTAAGCCTAATATAATTATCCGTTTGAGAATGGATTGAAGATAAAAAATATGAAGAACAAGCCGCGAACATCTTGTGTCCAATCGATGATCAGATGTTGATGATAATCGCATTAAACTCGAGGATAGCTTCGGATGTGGTTCTTGATTCAAAGGCCTTTATCAATTTCAGTTGATATAGGTCGGAGTGTGGATTTGATAAGGCCACAAGTCGCGGGTTTGAGTCAATCGAATGAGATGTTTTGTGTAGGTTGCACGTGAAATTAGGAGTTGTAGTCGATTAAGGATAGATAAAGGACTGTTTAGGTTCATTTAATTTGATTATTATTGATGTTTAATGCCCAAACGGCTATGGATATTAAGGTGCTACGGTTATACACTCGATTGGGTGGTATCTGATGTTCAATCCTCAATTATTAGATGCATTAAGGTTTGAATCACGCACACGAAACGATTTGAAACGGTTTTGAGCTTCGAAACCGAGGGATTTTGGTGCTTTCAAGCTAGTCGGTGTCGCGCCGGGCTTGGCCGGCCGGCGGCTGGAAATGCGGGGAGAGAGAAAGTGGGCGGGGGTTGGGTTTTGGTAAATTACATGTAACATCCGTCATTTTTCCAAGGTAAAACCCAAACCCGAACCCATTTTAAGCTTCCATTATTAATTTACTTAATAAATGGATAAAATACATTAAATATGTAATCAACTTATTGATTGATAAATAATTATTTTTCATAAAATTATAAAGTTTATTAATCATGTTACAACAAATAACTAAATGAAAAGACTTATTAAAACTTATAAAGTTATAAAATGAATTTTAATAAACTTATAAAGTTTTATTAGTAATTATGAATTTTAAAAACTGAAAATAAATAATCAAATTATAAAGTTTACATGTTTTATAAAAGTTATAAAGATTAACAAATAAATAATTTGATTGATTATTCAAATTGGTTTTATAAAGTCTATAAAGATTTTATAAAAAAAATTATTAAAATTAGAGTCTTCATAAATTTAAATTTTAAATT
>BJCM01234274.1:0-14479 GCA_018326385.1 Flaveria bidentis
CCCGCCCCCGAGCCGATACCTGCAATAATCACACAAATAAGACTACCCCTGTTCTCTGATGAAGAGAGACGGAACATCGTTTTTAGTAGGTACTTGATCCTCAATTTGGGAGGGGATCACCAGGCAGCTCTTTCGCTCTATAGGGATCGAGGGGCATAGCACATTTCTTCTTGGAGGAGAGTTGGTTTGCCCGGGTGACGGATCCTGCCATAATGTATTCCTACCTATACTATAGCACCGACACCCGAAGTCGAGCATACATACGACGATCTTCATGCGTGAATAGCGGGGAGGAAAGAAAGGGCGGTAGATGATAATGAGAAAAGGCGCCGCGTCTGGGCGGTCGGGCGGAATGGATGAGCGAAAGGTGTCATGCCATGGAGTGGGTAATATCCCGAGTCTCATGTAAGACAACAGTTACGAAACCGAGTGCCATCCGAGAGTCTGATTAGTCTACGTGGTAGCGCTTCTTTTCTTTGCTATTGAATCTGCTATTGAAGGACTCCCCAGGTTATCTCTCGGCTTCACTCCCCCTCATCTCCGGACCTTTGTCTCTTTCTTTGCCCTCCACTTGACCCAAGGGTGCGTCGTATTTGGTTTGGTATTGCTACCGCGCATGACTTCGAGAGTCATGATGATATTACTGAGGAACGTCTTTATCAGAATATTTTTGCTTCTCACTTTGGGCAATTGGCTTTCTGCCGTTTGTCTTTTCCTTCTCTCTCTTCTCTTAGCAAAGTAGGCTCAAGTCAAACTTTTGGCTTACTACAAGCTGGGCTCAGGGACTGCAGTCAGCCGTTTCCCCTGTAGTCATCCCAAATTTAGATGTCGGGGTACAAAACGCTATAATTTATGGAAGGTTTATAAGGATACAACCAAAGACGGTTGGCCGAGAAAGACCAAAAGAAGACTTCCTTCATCACGCTTCTGTGCCAATGGTTGTAGCAGTCCGACTCAAAAGTGGAAAAGCAACTCCCCAAACAAATCCTCCTACATCTCTATATAAACGCTGAGAAGAACTTGATTAGGGTAGTAGCCTAGCTCTTGAAGGGGGAAGCACATAACTAATAGGGTTGGCTCTTTGCTCATCCATCGCCAGTAGCTTCAGTACTAAGCGGTTAAGGTTAGCCAGCTGCTCATCCAACCCAACGGATGGGAAAGAGGATCCAAAATTAGGTGGGACATATGATGAGGTCGCGGCTCCATGAGTGGTGGTGGTGGTAGTGGATGTAGAGAAGATGGTTGGTGGGATATGTGTGGATGGTGAGGGAGAGGCTGTAGTGGTGACAGGTGGAGGTGTGGTAGTCATGATGGGTGGAGTGGTAGTAGTGGTGGTAGGTGGAATTGTGGTAGTGGTGGTGGGTGGAGTGGTGGATGTGGTGGGTGTGGTAGAGGTAGTGTTGGTTGTAGTGGTGGTAGTGATGAGTGTATTCCTCCTCCTCTTAGTCTTCATCCTATGGGGCTGAGCCATCCTTTTTCTCCTCGTGCCCATTGAGAAGGATGCTCCCCCTCGGATGCTGCTGGGCTGATCGGGTGCATAAGTGGGATCTGCAGCAGTCTCCCCATACTCGCTAGGGCATCCTCCAACCTCCCAAATACCTCGTTCAGTGCAACCACCCTGCTACTCACAGTACGAGTCAAAGGCTCCTCGTCTGTGTTCTCCTCCTCATCAGGACGAAAGTCTTGATGGAAACCCACTGCCTCTGATACACCTTTGGTAGATGCTGGAAATGCTATATTAGTAGTAGGGGCCCTCGATTGAGCGGGCCTTGCATCTCCACCATCACTACTCACATCATCATCAAAGTCATCATCCGGGAGCATAATCTGCTCGACATCCGAATAACTGTCCTCGTGGCGCCACTTCCTCCTAGCTGGCGCAACGTAATCCTCATGGGCCAGGTGCCCGAACAATCTCCTCACAAGGGGCTTAACCTACTTCCCCCTGTACACCTTCATGCGGCCCAATGTGGTGTCGTCCATCACCTCAAGTACTACTGTGTCCTCCTTCTCCTTAGGCAGCGACGGTAGCTTCTGATCAATGATCATCTGAATGAATCGAGGGTACATACAAAACCCCTCCTTCCCCTTCCCCTCAATATTCTCCACCAGATAGGTGAAGATCATCCTAGTGAAGCTGAACGGTTAGTTCAGTAACATCGCCACGTAAGTGTTCTGAATCTGACTAGAAAGCTCGTCGAACCCTCCCTTCCGTGAAGCTATGCACTTGAGCAGCACATGGGCGAGGTACTTGAGCTGGGGGCACAGGTTGCTCTTGTTGAGCACACCCGCGTTGATGTGCCCAAAGTACTTAGCCCTCAGGAAACATCCTCGTACGGTAAGTGGGTGTAATCGCGTTGGACAATCAGCTTCATCCCCAAACTCTAGAACAGTCCGAAGATCATCATCTGTGATATCAATAGCCTGGCCGAATATCGATCTCCTGATGCAATGGGACTAGAGGACCTGTCCACCACAACGCTTTCCTAGAAAGCCTGCTAGACTGAGTGGTAAAGGGTACATGGTGTCGAGATGGCTCGGAATATCCTAGATCATCATAGAAATGTGATGAAGCCCGAAAAGTCTGCAGCATTCCTGGAAGTCAAATCTAGGTGAGCACATATGTTGTGCTTCGTGCTCATGGTCTATCGACTCACCATCTGTTACACAACATAGATAAACGTTAGTGTATGTAAAGGAATAAACATTTGAATTTCCTAACTTGAATCTGTCCGTTCTATCGTGCGAATGAACTATGTGACTGAGGTTTAGTCATGCGATTGAGCTCATACGCACGACTGAGTCATGCGACTGTGTTCAGTCGTATGCTCTACCAAGCAGTTGAACCAGTCGTGCGACTAAACTTATTCCCATGTTTCAGTCATGCGATTGTGCCATTCGGCAAACTCAGTCGTGTGACTTAGCTATTCACCCGACTCAGTCCTGCGATTGAAGTTCATCAGAGCGCCTATTCGCATGACAGATTGTTGGTTCATTCCAATTCAAATTTTGTGCAATTCGTAGTGTTAGACGTCGTGGTATGGCACATTAGTCTCACAATCACCTAACATACCCCTAATAACCTTAATATTAACATTTTACTTAGTTTTAGCAGTGTATTAGTCACACTAGTCTCGGTTAAGTTTTAAGGCATAATTTCGATCTTTTGAGGACGAATCCATTGAACATTTGACTGGAAATTGTTGCATGTTACCTGTGGAGTCACTAGAAATCATTAGAATGTAATAATCACAATCCAAGAACCATCAAAAGAAATTTGGGCAGAGTAATGGTAAATCTGCGAAGAAATGAGCGATTGGGGGTGAATAGGGTTTGCGACTGACTCCCCCTCTATTTATACTAGGGTTTCCTCCAGTCTTGCGTCTAGACCTAATTGCATAGCTGGTTCGTGCGATTGAGACTCAATCGTGCGACTGACTCAATCGGTCACCATCAGTCGTGCGACAACCCCATTCGGTTGCTTCCATTCGTGCGATTGGTTCATTCTGATGATCCAAACTCATGAATTTACCCATGCTGATGGTCCAATCGCATGTCTGGGCCATATATGTGGCTCAGTCGTGTGATTGGGCTCATTCATCTGGCTCAATCATACGACTAGTCCACACTTATGGTCCAATCATGCGAATGGATCATTCTTATAAGTTTGACTCTATGAACATTTTACACTATCCCCTTTTACACTTGGTAAAACATTAAAAGCATTCGATAATCTCAGACATGATTGTTTTAACTTTGGAAACATTTGATCACCTCAGACGTGATCCTTTTAACAGTAGAACATTTTATCACCTCAGACGTGAACCATTTGACATTTGACACATGTGAGGTCACCTCAAACGTGACCTTTTTAAGTGATTAAATCCCAGATAAAATTCCAATACATAGTCCTACGATTAAATCTAAATTTGACTAAAAATTGAAACAAAATAAAACAACTATAAACAAAAGATAAAACAGAACGTATTTTTGTGATTGTGTGTGAGGTGAAATTTTTAGATAGATATCTCGCAGATTTCTTTCTAGAACAGTATAGCTTCAAGTTATTTTGACCACAATTGGAACGATTGATTTTAGAATCATACAGGTAATCAAATCATTCAGGACGTGTTACCAACATCTTTTGATGCTAGATTCTTGTTTTCATCGAGAGTCATTAGAAATTTAGGAAATCATACTAGTACTATAAGGTGCACACACTGATTTGGACTTTCAATAATTGCCGCCACCATGATTGTCGGTATACTTGTCCACTTAAATCCATACACAGACTTTTGACACAAATTGGTGATACATTAGGGTTAATTATTTCAACCAGCATTTGTGGATCCCACGCTTATATGGTAATCAACATTCCTCAGGAGATTTTTCGAGCGGTCTACGGGTATTGTGACAAGAAGAAACTATTCTTAGTGCTTTCAAAGAGAAGCCAAGCCTCAGGTCAGTGCCATCGCACAACAGAGAGGCGGCAAACAACAATGAATTCTAGAATATCTAGGTTATGCTTATCCCAGGTTAGTGCTACCGCACAGTAGAGAGGCACATAACCTATCTTCTTGTTAGAGCATATATTTTTCTTTTTGCACATACCGCACCAACAACATTCATTATTAGCTTGATTGCATTTATTTTTCATTTTTCCATGCTTTGCTCTTTTTGTGGTCAACCGCACACAATTGTGACGTTTATTTGCTCGTCACCCCTTATTGGAAATAATTGATTGTGTTAACCAGTGATAAGATGGGCACCCACAGCTAGTTGAACAACTTAGTGTGAATTGAAATCACCAATGCGGTCTAATCATCTATTGTGTTGAATCTACTGAAACATCAAGTAGTGGTCTAACAATCTCTAGATCTACTTTCTTTGTGTTACCTTAGTAGTAGAGAGTTTTACTATCATTTTCCCTGTTATATTGCTCAGACTTCTCAGACTTATACGTTGAATTTCGCATCTAATTCAATTTAAATCTTTTAAAGTCCCAAATTCTTTGTTTCTGTGTGCTATCATTTCCATAGTCATTGAATTGGTATCACAGATACGATCTTATTTCTATCAGCTAGCCTATCATCCTCCCTCGTTTTTTTATGTACTGAAATTATAACTAAAATTAACACTAACTTCTAAAACTATTCTCCCCCTAAAATTTAAAACCGAAAATCTTTTTGCAGGTTTTGAATTTTAAAAGACAGGAAATTAAAAAAATAAAAAATTAAAATAAAATAAAAAATAAAACACAGGGCCGGACTACACATTATCATCTTCTGAGATTACGTCACTTTCTTTTTCACGCCATTAACCTCTAAGAGATATAGAAATCTCAGTTTATCAAAAGCTTTTGTATAGAGGTCGGCGCGTTGAAAATCTGTATTAATTTTAACCACATCGATTAAATGTTTTTCAAAACAATCTCGTATAAAATGATATTTATTCCCGATGTGTTTGGTTTTAGAATGTTGGACCAGATTTTTAGTTACAGCTATCGCAACAGAGTTATCAACATATATAGGAGTATTAGAGAATTGCAAACCTTAATCCCGCATTTGTTGTTGAATACAGATGATTTGTGAACAGCAACTTGCAGTAACAACATATTCGGCTTCACAGGTTGACAGAGAATTGACATCCTACTGACGTGGACTTGTAGTTCATTTTTCAACTACCGTAATCCTAGTCACTATACACCATAAGCTCGAAGTCATCATCATGAGGATACCACAACCCTAGTGTTGGTGTACCCTTCAGATAACGAAATATCCTTTTAACCCCAATAAGATGGTTGCCTTTTGGTTCCGCCTGATATTTGGAGCAAAGACACGTCGCGTACATGATATCAGGTCATGAGGTTGTGAGATACATGAGGGATCTGATCATTCCTCGGTACATGGTGGCATCAACCAGATCACCACTTTCGTCAGGTGCTACATCGTGGTTTGTTGAAAGAGAAGTTCCACCTGCCGAAGCATTCTCCATATCGAACCGATTGAGAATATCTCCTATATACTTGGTTTGACGTAGGAAAATTCCCTTAGGTGATCCACCTGTAATCCAAGAAAGAATTTTATTTCTCCCATTGCACTCATTTCAAACTCTGTTTTCATTACTGTTTCAAATTCTTTACATAACTCTTCATTTTTGGATCTGAAGATTATGTCATCAACATAGATCTGGATAAGCAGCAAGTCACCATCTTTTTCTTTGATAAACAGTGTACAATCAATCACTCCTCTTCGAAACCCATGTTTCACAAGATGAGTTAAGAGTTTCTCGTACCATGCTCTGGGGTTTGATGAAGCCCGTATAGAGCCTTGTCTAGCTTGTAAACTCTGTTCCGATGATATGGATCGTCAAATCCCTCGGGTTGACTAACATACACTGTCTCTCGGATTTCACCATGAAGGAATGCACTCTTCACATCAAGTTGATATACTTTAATCTTCATATAAGATGCATAGGCAAGGAAGATACGAGTGGCTTCCATTCTTGCCACAGGTGCTAACACTTCGTTGTAATCAATACCCTCGACCTGTCGAAATCCTTGAATTACAAATCGAGCCTTGTTCCTGATGATGACTCTTTGGTCATCCTTCTTGCACTTCAAGACCAATTTAGTGCCAATGAACTTAGAAACTTTAGGTCTATCCACCATGGTCCACACACCTAACTTCTTGAATTAAAGAAGTTCTTCTTGAAAGGCACTCACCCAAGCCTCGTTGTTCAAGGCATCACTTACATATTTTGGCTCAAATTGAGACATAAAACATCGTTAAGCTCCGTCATGAAGGTATCCTTTTTCCATGACTGAGGCATAATCAGGTGAGTATAGCTGATTTCGTGTCTGTACTCCCGATTGTACATCCTCTATGACATTGTCAAGAGGATGATAAACATTAAGTTGCGACCCGGGAGTGGTGGGAACAGCTACATCCTGACCTAGATTGTGAGTTTTAGAATCAAAATCTGTAGCTGTTGGAGTTTGAGGTTCCAAAGTGTTAGAGGCATCAACATCGGATGCATGTGCACTTGCTATAGCAGGAACCTGTTCCTCGTGTTCCACCAGAACATTCTCCACATCTTCATCTTTAGAGGAGGAGTCACTAACTCCGGGTACTCCCCCTAGCTGCTAGAAGATTGGCCTTTTGAACCAGATGCTGTCGAGTCTAGGGGCGGTGTGTTTAAGACATCATACATCATCTTTGTAGTTACCTCATCATCAGAAGTCATGAGAGGAATGTTGAAGGACTTGAAGAATCCATCATAATAAAAAAAGAGGGCTGGTTCTTTTCCTGCATGAGGGTGGTGTATCTCTGAACATCGACGTTGCTCCACACTTCTACTTGACTAGTTGAGTTATTATAAACCCTCTTGTTTGGTATGGTGTATCCTAGAAAAATTCCTTCGTTAGCCATTTCACTGAACTTGCCTAACTGATGATTCTTTAGCAACGTACATGGTGCCCCAAATGGTTCAAGGTACTCCAGATTAGGTTTACATCATTGTAGCAACTCGTAACACGTTTTTCCTTGTCGTTTAACCACCAAGACTCGATTCAAAGTGTAACATGCATTGGCCACTGCCTCATTCCAGAATTGGATAGGTAGTTTCGAGTCTGCTAGCATCGTCCTGGCAATCTCTATCAAGCTTCTGTTCTTCCTTTCAGCAACCCCGTTCATCTGTGCAGTGTAGGCAGATGTGAACTGATGTACAATTCCCTTTTCTTTGCAGAATGCCTCCATCCACTAATTCTTGAACTTTGTCCCGTTGTCTGAGCGGATCCAATATACCTTTAACTTGTATAGAGATTCCAAATTGGTCACAAGTTGTTTGAACGAATCAAATGTTTCTGATTTGGATTTCAGAAACATCACCCAAGAGAATCTGGAGTAGTCATCGGTGACTACATAACAATATAGATCCCCAGCTATACTCTTGGTGCTCACTGGACCGAACAGATCCATATGTAGAAGTTCCAGAAGCAATTCAACATAGTTGACATTCTTTGCCTTCTGAAACTTCTTGGTCTGTTTTCCCTTCTTACATGCCACACAAAAATCAGGAACTTGAAAGTTTTTGACATTAACTCTGTTGACCAAATCATTCTGAATGAGATGATTCATCTTCCTTGGATTTATTTGTCCCATCCTCCTATGCCAGGAGATGGAATCTCTCTCAGTTGCCTTTAACATTAACTTGTTTATCGGTTGTTGAGACCTTTGTTAGATCCAAGACATATAAATCATTGTATCTTGAAGCTGACATTAAGACCTGGTCTTCAGGAATAGTGTAATCCTTCTTCAACACGTGGCTCTTCTTGTTGTCAAAGACCACCTTCAAACCTTTGTTACAAATCTAGGATACAGAAAGTAAGTTGATTTGTAGTTGTTGAACATAGTTGACCTTGTAAAACTTAACTTTCTGATTTCCCACTTCTCCCTATGCAGTGATGTATCCTCCTTTATTTCCCGTAAAAGAAACGTGTCCTCCTTTAATTTGTTTGAAATTTGAGAGGAAACACAGGTTTCCAGTCATGTGCCTGGATGCTCCACTATCTACAATCCACGTGTTTGTGATAGCACTATACCGAACACCCTACACAGTCAAAGGAAATGATTAGTTAAGGTTTGGGACCCAAGCCTTAGCTGGCTGGGTATCCTAGTGGAATCACACATCAGAAACTCAACCCATTATCCATTTGAGGGCGAGGGCATATCATGCTTCTTACTGCTCTCAGTATAAGATATTTGACTTGATTTTTCTTTCCACAAGCCAGCTTTGTGCAATGCCTGGTTGTGATAAACAGACGACTGGTTTATGGTTTGAACCTTGGTTTCATTATTTCTTTTAGGTGGAGTAATAAAACATCTTTTAGAAGAGATCTGTTTGGAATCATGAAGCTCAACTTTCTTTCTTGGTGTCTGATACTGAGGACAATTAGAAGCTATATGTCCTCTCTTTCCATAATTGTAGCATGATCTAACTTTTATATGTTGGGAAAGATGTCTCTGTGGGGAGAGTGTGAGACCGGTGTGACTTTGGTCTTGTTGGGTTTCAACTCATCTTGTTTGGATGTTTTAACTTCATTAATAAACTTAACCTTTTGAGCAGTTGAAACATCTTTTTCCTTTTGTTTGTTTGGACTATTATGTGAAGCACATGGTTGGTTAGTTTGTTTAGTCACTATCTGTTCAGAAGAAGACGTGGTAGATCCTGACTGAATATTAACCTCTTTAAACACTTCGTCCAAATTAACAATAGGCTTTTTACCCTTAGATTTCAAAGTGTCCTCCTTCTCTTTAGTGGAAGATTCCATCTTTTGACACATGGAATCTGGATCACTAACTAGAGGAGTGGTCACCACATGATCCTTAATAGGATTGTTGTTTACTGGTTGACATTTAGTATTTAGCAATATCTCATGTTATGGTGGAACCACTTTGTAACCTAATCCCTCCCCGTTGTTTCGTTCTTTGACCAAGTTTTTAACTATATGTGAAGAACTAGTCCAACTGTGCAGTTTTTGTTTTAAAGAGTTTACTTCGACTTCCAAAACTGCTTTCTCCTTTTTAGTTTCTTCAAGGGAGTTTAAATAGAACTTAATGTCATTTGCTTGGTTAAAAGCCACAACTTCGGGTTCCCTTAGTTGTTTATTTAATAGTTCTATTTTTTCTTTGTAACTGTGTTCGTTTTGTTTTAAAATGCGATTTGCTTCTATGCATAGTTACAAGTCCTTTACTAATCTATCGTTATGATCTAATAACCTAGCAAATTTCAAATAAAATTTTTCCCTAAATTTATTACATTCAACACAAGCATGATTATCAAACAATTTGTCTTTAGAACTTACCTGAGATGATTCAGTAGAATCCGCCATCAATGCAGAGATTGTCTATTTAGCTACTCGAGATTCTGAACATGTAGTTGTGTCATCTTCTTCAATCACAGGCTTGACCAATTTTGCAGCTTCTTCAGTTTCTGACATGGCTATTTTGACTACTATATCATCTTCACTTTCAGTATTATCATCCAACACCTTGACATTTGCAATGTTGGATTCTCCCGGAGGCACGAATTTGAAGGTCCAGTCTTGCCCTTCATCACCTTTAGCAGTCAAGGCCTTTGTCTCGGTGCTAGACATTGTAGCTCCCCCAGTTGGTTTATCCTGATGGTTGAATGTCGAGAACAGGTTCTCGTTGCCAGTCTTCTTGGGCTTTACACATTCACGTTTAAAGTGCCCCTTCTCTCCATAGTTGAAACAAGTTCTGTCCCGTCTATTTAACAAACTTCATAGCCCTCCGGACAGCATTTGCTAACACCCACATTATGCCCATATGTTCAAGCTCGTTCTCGTCTACTTGTTCGTAGTCTTCGTCTGCTAGATGGCAGTTGCCAATCTTTCCTAAACCAACCCGTCATATGAGTGTACCACAACCGCCAATAAATCCATGTGTTCTTTATCCATTCAACTTCGTAGCATTAGCCTCTGGTGCAATAAAATGGGTACTTGATGAATCCCACTTATCTGGTAAAATATTGTTCTGTCTTAGGTTAGATACAAATGAATCCCACTTCTCTGGTAACCCATCAGCCAAACTGGAAACCTTATGTTCCATTGATGTTTTAACTCCAAGAATATGTAGCTCACTCATGAGATGATAGAACCTATCAATTACATCATCTTGACTTTCCTTACCCATTGAAGAGAAGTTGTCAAACTCCTTCTTCAACGCTTTTGCCTTTAAAGATTTTAACAAAGCATTTCTGTCATAACGTTTTTCCAAGGCTATCCATAGTTTCTTAGCCTTTTTATTCTTAGAGAATTGATGGAATATATCCTTCGGTATAGACTAAGTTAACAGGGCGTACACTTTCTTCTCTACGTTATATTTTTCCTTCTGTGTGTCATTCATCCCTCCCAAAGTCAGTTTCACTCCATCAGCACCTACTGGCATGTCATACCCTATCTCGATTGACTGCCAAAGGTTGGGATCAACTCCATTTAAGTAAATCACAAAACGTTGCTTCCATTAAGGGTAATCGTCTAACGTTATTAGCTTAGGGTGTTTATTGTGATTCCCTGTCTCATTTTCCAGAAGTAAGAGATTCTGGATTCGTGTGTCTCTCCCTATAGTAAAAGCTGAGTATTGCTATTCAATTTAGTTAACTTTAAACTTTTTAAAGTCAAATACTTTGCTTATGCGAATGAACCACTCGTGCAATTGAACTTATGCGATTGGGTCAATCATGCAAATCGAGTATGTGGATGAATTCAATGGTGTGATTGGATTCAGTCATGTGAAAGGAATGTGCGGTTGGAGTCTATGCGAATAAAGCTGGTCAGTCGTGCGAATGATCGAGACGACTGAGTTCAATCGTGCATATGGAGGATGCGAATGAATTCAGTCATGCGATTGAGTCAATCGTGCGACTGAAGGTTGTTGTTTTTGCAAAAAAAAAAACAAATGTTTTGAACACTTTGACACAAACAACACGAATTTCTTACGAACCCTAATTGCCGTATGACGAAAAACGTTAACTTTATGACCAGAAGACTTCAAAAACACTTTTTGACACAAAAAGATTGAATTTTTGAGTGAAAAACACAATTTTTAGGCCAAAATCGATTGAATCACACGTGAATCTAGAGCCAAAGCTCTGATACCACTTCTTAGGACCGTGTACCAACGGAGTACTAACTGACTTACGTGTATACCAACTCAAATAGTGCGGAATCCTATTTTATTGGCGATCCAATCAGTGAGAACGCACGTAGAATCGATCTTAGAATGAATCTAAATGTTAAGAATGATTGCAATACGATGTTGTGTGATTTATGAACTTGGAACAGGATCTCTAAGGTCTCTGGACGGCTAGGGTATGAGTAGGAGTCGAAATATTGAAAGTGTTGCGTTTTCCACGAATTAAGTGGTATTTATAGGTTAGGGTTAGTCAATCGTACAACTGGACCATTAGCATGGTTTAGTCGTGCGACTAAAGCATGCGACTGAGTCAATCACACAACTGAAAGTTCAGTCGTGCGACTGAGTCATCCGCATGTCTCGGTCGTGCGACTGATCCAGTCTCCTGGTTCAGTCGTGCGACTAGTCCATTAGCAAGAAGTATTCATCCATATGGTCCATTAGCATGGTCCATTCACATGAAAACTTCATACGACAAAGTTTAAATATGTTTCTCAATTATTACATGACTAAGATCTATTCAAACAACCACAAAGCTATATAGTTAGTTCAATATGCATTAATAAATAATAAACATTGAAACATACACTGAAACATTTAACATTAAGATCATCAACCATATATTCTATTTCATTCAACTCATACATTTCATTTACATTTAGGACATGACACACATATTACATTAAGATCGTAAGCTAGGTACATATGTATCAACACCATCACCTTCTTGGCAGAGGCAGTCAACACTGTCTGCTATGTGTAGAACAAATTTTTAGTAGTTAAGACACATGGTAAGACTCCTTATGAACTTTGGCACAATAGAAAAACTTTCATTGGTTTTCTCCGGTCATTTAGATGTCCTTGTACCATCTTGAATAACAAAAATAAAATTGCCAAATTTGTTGAGAAATCAAAAATTGGACATTTCATTGGGTACTCTTCCTAAGCTAAGGCTTATAGAGTTTACAATTGCAGAACTGGGATTGTTGAGGAGTCAGCCAATGTGACTTTCAATGAACACACACCCAGTGTAACTGGTTCTACTCGTGATTGGTTATTTGAACTTGATTTAGTTACCAATGGTTTTAACAAATCTTGTGAGAATGTTTTAGGGTCTACTGATATTCTACCAAAAGGTGATCCTGATCCAACATTTGAGTTGACAAGACCTTCAAGCTATGCAACTTCAGCTCTAGTTGTAACTAATTCTGCATATGAAGTTTCTATCAACACAACAATGACCAATTCAGCTGATACATCTTAGATGCCTTCAAATTCTAGCTCAGATGCTCAACAACTAGATAAAGAAGATTCAAATGTAGAAGATCATGGTGCTGGTGAAAGTGATCAAGAATTTCTTGATGCTGACAACCACTCCATTGAAGACAACATCAATGATTTCACACACTCATTGGATCAAGTCTGACTTGATAAGTGTGCTAAGAAGGAGGGAGAAACATCAATCCCATATCTCAATTTCTCTAATTTAGATCTCTCTCATCAACTTGTTGTGAACCTTTAGCTAAGGATCCACAAGTCTCATCCCATCTCAAACATCATTGGAGATGTTGACTCAGGGGTAAAAACAAGAGGACAAACCCATGATGTAAATGTTTGTCTTCATTCTTGTTTCTTATCTCAAATAGATCCTAAGAAAATTGATGAGGTTCTGAAGGATGAAAGTTGGGTTGAAGCGATGCAAGAGGATCTGCTTCAATTCAAAAGGCAAAAGTTTGGAACCTATGTCCTCTTCCTCATGGGAAGACTACAATAGGAATCAAATAGGGATTTAGGAATAAGAAGGATGATAGAGGACTTGTCATAAAAAACAAAGCTAGACTAGTTGTTCAAGGGTACACAAAAGAAGAAGGAATTGACTACACAGATGTCTTTGCTCCTGTAGCAAGACTGGAAGCTGTTAGGATATTCTTGGCATTTGCTACATCTAAGAACTTCAAGGTCTATCAACTTGTGTCAAGTGTGTTTCTCTGTATGGAGTGATTGATGAAGAGGTGTATGTCAAACAACCACATGGCTAGGCAGATCCTAATCATCCTGATTATGTTTGTAGGCTTGATAAGTGATAGGATCAATTGATTCAATCTGTAATGATATATGTAAACAATTCAAGAAAACACAAACAATTGTAATCAAATCAAGCAATATCAACAAATGCATAGTTCATTGATATAGTAAAGACAATTACAAGAGTAAGAAAGTAGTTAACAACCAAAACTCACTCTTGACTCTCACTTTAATTCTACTCTAGTCTAAGCTATTTATACTAGAAACTAAGGAACTAACAATTTACAAAACTAGTCCCTATACTAGTAGAAAATATAAAATAGACAATAAAAGACTAAATGTTAATCTTCTAAGGGTTCTAACAATACTCCCCCTAAGATTTACATTGTCTTCAGTCTTCATTCTTTGGCTTTTTCTTCTTTTCTTTGTCTTCTCAGCATCAGTCTCTATCTTCAATCTTAGACTCCAATCTTCAATCTTTATCTTCAGTCTTCAATCTTTATCTTCTATCTGCATCCTTCATCAATCAAAGTAATCCTTAGGCTCTTCTTTAACTTTGAACATTGGCTTTTTCTTGTATAACTCTTGTTCCTTCAATGCATTGAAAATAGCAGACTTGAACTTTTTGGCAAGAATGCTTTGCTCCGGTTTAGATTCATTTGTTTTGATCTCCATATTATTCATCTTTTCCAAAGTATCTTTTGACAAGCAAGTGATGTCAATATTTGCATACAATT
>BJCM01234276.1:0-35571 GCA_018326385.1 Flaveria bidentis
TCTTTAGAATGAAATTCTTCAGAGTCTCTGGAGTCTCATCCTTAGTTCTAAGGAAGAAGACCCAAGTGAATCTTCGGTCTTCATAGGTTGAGGCTTCAAAAGACTTTGTCTCTGAAGCTTCGGAACACTTCATGTTTGGATTCGGAAGATATTGGTCTTGGCTTCGGAAGATTTTACACTTAGAGTATTTCTTGTTGCTGGTGTGAAAACTTCCGAAGCTTCTACTTCAGTACTCATGTGCATGCATGCAGAAGGACTTTGGGTGTTTGGTTGCTTTAGCCTCTTCATAATTCTCTACACCATTCTCTTCGCAGAATGAATCAAATTCATGGTTAATATATTCATCTTTTCGAGTGCTGAATTTTTATGCGTTTCTCTTGTTGGTTTTCGACCTCAACATTAAATATTTTAAATGCGTCAAATGCTTCGTCTTTTGTATCCTATAAATAAACATTTAAATTACAGCTCGAGTCATTGTATAATGTGATGAAATATCTTTTACCACCATAGGTAAAGATTCTATGCAGTTCACAATTTTCTGAATGGATTAGTTCTACTAGTGATTTATTGTGTTGCTGAACACTCAGAAAAGGTTTCTTTATGAATATTGATTTTATACAAGTTTTGCATTTTTCAAAATCTTTATCGTTTAGTATTATTAAGCCTTTAGTTTGCATATTTTCAATATTTTTAATATTTGTGTGTGAAAAACGTTTATGCCGTAAAGAAATTGAACAAGCGATATAAAAAAGACATTATTGCATTCAATTCTTAACTAATGACATTATAATTAGAAACATCACTAGCAAATTGTACTCACACTACCACTATCACCATTAATATCGCTGTCACAATCACTTTCACTACCAAAACGTTCAAGCACAGTGATTTCAGTATTCTTAATCTCTTGCTCTTCATTCCCATCATCAGTTAGGTCAACACGATAAATTTCACCCATGTTTTTAGGGACCCACATACAGGTTATTCAGAGAAAACTTCGCACGTAGATACTTAAGAACTGACTTATAGCCATTCCGATCAAACTTATCTGCTGAAACAAGGCCCTTTGATATACCAGGAATATGCAACACATCTGAAAGGGTCACGGTATAACTGTTTATAAAGTATAGTCGAACCATGCCTTTCCCACGAACTCCTACACGATGTGTGTCAGCACACACAACCACAGTTCCCTCAAGTACGGAACCATAGGTTTTAAATGAGTACTGGTTCCCACAAACATGAACACTAGCTCAAGAATCCAAAAACCATCCACTACATGCCAACACACCTGTATGTTGAGCAAGCATATTAACATCACCAATTCCCACATTTGCTACTAGGTTGGTAAGATTATCTACTGCATTTGTGGAACCAGCCATAGGACCAGATTTCCTATCCCTATTATTCCTCTACAATCATGACATTTCTCTAGATCTTTTAGGCTGTTGGTTATTGTATTGATTAGGCTTCTTAAATTCTTTCTTTTAAGGTGCAAGTGGTGTCGTTTGTTTTGATACGTACTTCCGCTTTTGCCCAGACCCCCTGGTCGCCACATGATTAACACTCGATTTGACTTTACTTCTTTTGTCCATATTGTGAATTTCGTCCTCGATCCGTAGGTGCTTTAATAGTTCATTCAAAGAGTTGTTCTCAGATTTGTGCATCATTCTTTTGGAGAAATGTTTGCATGTGGTAGGCAATTTAGCAATGATAAACCCCAGTTGGAAGATTTGTGCATCATTCTTTTGGGAACTAGAACTATATGGTTTGATACGTAAAACACAAATATGTATGAAACACAACAAGAACAAACAACACAAGGATAATGGTTTTCAAGAATGTTGTATATTGCTCTCAAGTTCTTTACGAGCGTTTAAAAATCATCAAAATAAAATACAAAGATTTGAGATACTTTATACTACATCCTATAGCCGACCATGCTTAGAAAGCCAGCTAGAAACATTTGATCTAGAAAACAACAAAATCAAATGTAGAGTGAAAAGGCATATTGCCTTTTCACTAGTGATTATAACATGTCATAACTCACATCCTAATATATTACAAAATGGATAAAAGTACATAAAGTAGAAAGCAATAGACTCAAGACCTCAATGTATAGTTACCAAAAGCATGGACCTTTTGACCAAGTTGTATATGTTGGTGAGACTTCAAAGTTGCAGCTGAAAGTGGTCCAACTTTATGGAAAAGTACATCAGAGAAAGAATGTGTCAAAATTCTTTGAAAGAAATTAGTCTTCACTTGTTGGTTTCGGAAGTCTATGTCTTTGAAGCTTCGAGAGACTTCACTTTTGGCTTTGGAAGATGTTGGTCTTGGCTTGAGAAGATTTTACACTTAGATATTTCTAATGCAGGGTATAAAACTTTTAAAGCATTATTACTCTGCAGTTAAGTGCATGCATACAGAAGAGACTTAGCAAGTTTTAGGTGCATCAACCTGTCATTAAACCTTACAAGCTCCCCCTAGGCTGATGCTACCAAAATATCTATAAAACTTAGATATTGATAGTCCTAATTATGATAATAACCATGCCTTTCTTCATCAAATGGTGTGGATCACTCAGACTTTTAAAATAACTTCTCATCTTAGAGAGATCATGTAGAGGTAGGTTAAATATGTCCTGCCATGAGTAGACATCTTGACCATCTTGATCTTTGTTGACATACCATCTTTCTGGATTAATAGTGAAGGTTCAGGCCAAGATGGGTCTTCCTGATATAAGAGGAGCTACTTAGATTGTTGTTTGTTGAGCTCCCTCTTGTTGCCATTCCTTAGGATTTTCTAGCTCAGCCTGAGGTTTAGAGGTGAATGACTTGGATTTCTTTTTTTACTTTTCCTTTCTAGCCATCCTTTTCTTCCTCATTAAAGTCTTTGACTAAGTGGACTGACATTCAACACCAGGTTGTTTAGATTTGTCCTTCTCAATCGGGTCTTCCTCTCTCACAAGTTTAGAAGGAAAGGGAGTTTGACCTTGCTCTAGATCTGAAGATAAAGCTTGTCTCAAATTGTTCAACCTTAACCTCCACTTCCAGAGGGGCTTGACTTGGTGGGGAATGTATGTAAATAAGCTCTCCTCTTTTAATCTTTTGCTTGATCATCCATATGTGCTCATCAATGGCGGATAGAGACATTAGGACAAGTCTCCTTCCAGAGAATCCATACAACTTCATGAAGTTCATTAGCCTTTGCCTATTAGCAGACTTCTTTTGACTCTTTTAGATGATGGTTCTTAACTTGGCTGCATCTTCCCTCATCATGCTCTTTGTAGCCTTTTGTTCTTTAAGTGCTTGAAGTTCAAGTTGTTTGAGATACTCAAATTCAATATACTCGAAGGATAAGGGAAGAAGTACAACTACCTACTAGAGTCTTGTGAACTCAGGTAGCTGACCATGTTTTGCCTATGAGCTTCTTTATCTACCTGAGGTTGTGGAGTTGCCATAGTCTCTTGCACAGGGCTTTCTTGAACTGAGGAGAGACTAGGAACATGTTTGTATAGTCTTTTATGTCTTCTTTGTTATTTGATATGGAGGAGCAACCTTGCATCCTCTACTTCGTTACTCTCGCTAGACTTTTTCATCTCTGTCAGATCATTTAGTTCTTCTAAGTGGAGAGAAACGATGTGATAAATGCGATAGTTCCTAGTCTGCATGTAAGTAATCGTTACTACCCTTAACTCATCATCTTGAGTGTTTGGTCTGGGGTAGTCCTAATAGTAGCTTCAATGATGCCAGAAGACCTGGTGGAACTTTCTTCCCTTAGATTCCTCTTCCTCTCTCTCTCTCCTCCTCCTCCTCAATCTCCTCTAGAGTCACTATCCTTTTTCCTTTTTCACCCATAGACCTTTGTGACTCAGGGTGGAGAAAGTTTTGCCCTTTATTTCTTGGAGTAGCATCCAGGCTCTGGCAAGAGAGAGGCTGTGATACACCTTTAGTCGCAGGTGTTTCAATGAGAGGATGGACTGTTGATGTTGCTCATAGGTTTTCTCACTGGGTCTTCAGTCAAGGTTTTCCTTTTCAAGCTAATCTTAGGTTCCACCACAACATCTAGTTGACTAATGACATTGCATGTTCACATTTGTCTTCTTGCTTTGAATACTTCAGCAATCAAACCTTGAATCCTTTTAGCCATGTTGCTAGCTTGCTTGAGTGGACTTGGGTTGGCAAGTGGCATGCAGACTAGATCGAGACCTTCGTAGTTGTTCAAGGTCTAAAAGTTGAAGACTTCTTATTATCCTTGAACTCTTTGAAGTATAAGGGCTCTTCTATCATCATCATACCACAACCCAATTATGTAGTTAGAAGCTCCTTGGGGTGGAGTTAACATTGCCCTTGGAATTCCCGCCTAAAGAGACCCTGGATGAGTGAGTCCACATCAATGTGAACTTGAGGAGGTTGCTGAGTATGAACAACTACAAGTGAGCATGGTGAGTCCTCAATGACCATACTCTATGAAGTACTCATAGGTTCTATGTTTGTTGTGACTTTGTCCCCCTTTTTGGTAGCATCACTTATTTGCACAGGTGAGCTAGGAGTTATGTCAATCACATCCACAAGTTCTTGTGTCCTTGGATGAGCTCCTCTTAAAGGTGTCCGAGCTAGTTTCTTATTGAGATAGATATCTCAAGTTTTTGATCATTGACCTTGTTTTGTAAGGTAGTCATTTGAGATTGAAGGTGACAAACCATAGAGACTAAATAGGAGCATCTTAATTACAGTTTCTTCAAATTTAGTCTCATGTTCCCCTCATCTTTATCAGAAGAATCATTGGTGTCTTTGCCTACTGGATATCCCGTTATCAAAGACAACTTCAATTGAAGTGTCAATGGGCGGAGTTGCCATGGTTGAGGTCTGAATGATGTAATCACTTGAAGAAGTGAGAGCCTTTTCCATATGGTCCTCATGAACAGGTTTAGAAAGATCTACCTCAATGATGGGTTAATGACATGGGTTAGATATAGGAGAGGCATGAATACTCATCTCTCTTTGAGTGGAGGAAAAGTAGAAAGACTCATGGTACTCACTGAATCCCATGTCTTCATCATCATAGAATTATTGGTTAGTGATGGGTCGGTTTAGATCTAGAGGCTGGAAATGATAACTTTCTCTTGAAGGTTGTTCACTAGAGTTTTGAAACTCTGAGTGAAGACACACGGTTGTTTGGGTAATGAACTTATCAGACTGAGCATGAGGAACCTTAGTACTGATTATGGTTATGATGGGAGTGGTTTGCTCCTCACGAGAAGTGGGAGCTCCAGTGTCCACTTCTTCTTGTAAAGGTAATGATTGAGAGACTGCACAACCTCAATAGCTTGAAAAGGGGTTCGTTTGAATTTTCTTTGGTAGTTGAGGAGTACTTGTGGCTGTTTAGGAGGTTGAGATGTAGAAGGTATGGGTTCAACAGTAGCTTGTGCTGCTAGGTTGTCACCTTGAACAATAAGCTCTTACATTTTTGGGACAAGGGTTGTTTCTTTCCAAGAGAAGCCAACAGTTGCCTTCTTCATAGTCTTTAAGATGTCGGGATTCAATTGTCCTAATTTATGAATATTACATGTTCCTCTCAACTTTGAGCCCAGTTCACAGTTGAAAATGTGTTGAACATATGTAGGGAACATATAATAGTCTAAGGATTCCAGATTTGCAAATCAATTTGTATAAACAAATATTAAGCACCCGAATCTGACCCCTTGGACCATTCCATGGTCAATAAAGGAGAGAACTTTAGGAATATGATCCCATCCCCCATGCTTGATTGATAAGTTCTAGATGACCGGCTGATCTTCTAGACTTCTCATAACTTGTCCTCATAGAATGGAAGATCAATGGTAAGAGAGTTGAAATAGTTAGATAGAGAAAGGAAACAACAAACCTCGGCAAAATTTGGATCTTTCTCAAAGAACAACAGAGCAACTGATTATGTTGCTTGTGGAGTTGCATGGATAAATCGGTGTTGTTTCTATGGTTGAGGTTGGCCATTTGAGAAAGCTTAGTAGTGAATGAAGATAAGAAGAAAGGAAGTTTGTGTGTGAATTTAGGTTTTGGAAAAGTTCAGATTAAGAAGAGAGTGAAACGGAGGGAACTATCTAGTATATATATAAGATGTATCTTAAACAAAGTTAATGAAAGAGGATAAATATTAAAATCCAGACGTTGGTCCCACCTATTAAAAATTGCCCAAAAAGGTAGTTTTTTGGATGTCTAATATCTTCCGAAGGTTATTTTACTTTGGAAGTTTTGATGAAAAGCTTTCAAAACCAAAATGACTTCGGAAGATATTGTAAAGTGTTTAGAAAAATTTATTTCGGATGAAATTTATACTGAGAGAATTTTATTCAATAAAGAATATAACTTCCAAGACCAAAATGCTTTCAGAAGAAAATTGCTCTTCAAAATCATACAAGTACTCAAAAGAAATTTAAGCTACATAAGATATTTTGAAATTTTCTTTCGAAGGTAAATTTTCTGAAGCAGTTATTTGTTTTTGAAGACATAAGTTTCTTCCGGATGTAAATACATATTTTCTGACGTATAAAATGATAAAAAATATTTAAAAATCTAAGGAATGTATTTTAAAAAGATTTTTCTTCCAAAGGAAATAAGGGCTTATGAATATGATAAAATAATCAACTTGACACACAGATTTAGAAATAATATGAGTTAGTTTTAAGAAAAACTAATCAAAGTTAATCATCCTAATAGCTGATACAAGGTACTTAATTCTCTATTCATCAAAAGCTTTAGTGAACAGATCAGAATATTATTCATTTGTGTTAACTTTGACTAGTTTGGTTAATTGTTTTTAAAGTTATCTCTAATCAAATGATATTTAATATTGATGTGTTTTGTCTTTGAGCACTACACATGATTCTCTGTTATTGATATAGCATTGTTGTTGTCTATGGATGGGAGTCTCCTTGAACTTAAATCCATAGTCCAACATCTGATTCTGAATCCAAATCACATAAGCACAATGTATTCAACATCAACAGTTGTTGCATACAAACAATATTGTTTCTTGCATTTCCAAGAGACTATCATTCCACTAAGTAATTGACAACCCCCTGATATAGACTTTGTAGCCAAGTTCTAGCCACCATAGTCACCATCTGGGTGTGCCTACAGATTGTCAGAATTTTGTGGATACTAAAGGCCAAGTGTTGGAGCACCTTTGAAGTATCTAAGTATCCTTTTAATAGAAACTAGGTGCGACATATTAGGATTGGCTTGATATCTTATATAAATACATGTGGCAAACATGGTATGAGGCCTGATATTAGTGAGGTACATAAGAGACCCAATCATAGCCTGTAAACATGTTCATCAACATATTCCCCCTCAAGATCAGGTCCAAGGGAGTGATTTCTAGCTATAGGTATCCTAGCAACCTTACAAATAGTCATGTTTAATATTGTAAGTATGTTTTGTACATACTTTGACTGACCTATTATATGCCACTGTCAACTTGCTTCACTTGAATTCTTATAAAAAATTTGATTTCACCCATTCATCAACTTCTCAAAGCCATTGCAAAGCTTTGGATTAGTTGACCCAAAGATAATGTCATGTACGTATACTTGACCTAGTATTAAGTCATTCCATGTTCCTTTGATGAAGAGAGCTCCTTCTATAGTACCCCTTTCGCAGCGATCCTACCAAAGATACTAAGGTAGAGACTTATATTGGGATACAAAACAAGATTAAATACAAACATTTGCATCATGATTTTTTCCTCTTGTTTTCACCCCGTATCAACATCTCTAATGATGTTTGTGGTGTGATGAGACTTGTGGATCCTTGGTTGAGGGATCATAACAAGTTACTTGGAGAGATTTAAATTTGAGAAATTTAGATCTGGAAATTGTGATTCATCCACCATATGAGCACACTAATAAAGAGAAGCTTGATCCAATGAGTGTGTAACATCATTGATGTTCTCTTCGATGGAGTGGTTGTCAGCATCAAGAAATTCTTGATCAGTTTCACCACCACCATGATCTTCCACATTTAAAGCTCCTTCATATTAGTTTTGTGTCTCTAAGCTAGAATTTGAAGGCATATCAAGCGTATCAGCTAGATTTATCATTGTTATGCTGATAGAAACTCCATCTATAGGATTAGTTACAACTAGAGCTAAAGTAGTGTAACTTGATGGTCTTCTTAGCTAAAATATTGGGTCAGGATCACCTACTGATAGCATATTTGTAGATCCTGAAACATGCTCAAAAGATTTGTTAAAACAGTTGGTAACTAAATCAAGATCAAATACTTAATCAGGACCATAAGCTTTCACATTGGGAGTATGCTCATTAAAAGTCACATTAGTTGACTACTACTCTGCATCTGAGATTGTATACTCTATAAGCCTTAGATTAAGAAGAATATCCAATAAAATGTCCATCATCTAATTTCTCAGCAAATTTAGCTATTTGATCTTTGGTATTCAAGATGGTGCAATGAAGTCCGAATGACCTGAGAAACCTAATGAAAGGTTTTCTCTGGTGCCAAAGTTTATATGGAGTCTTACTATAAGTCTTAACTACAAAAACTCTGTTTTGCACATAGCAGACAATATTTACTGCCTCTGGCCATAAGCTGATGTGTAGTTTAGAGTCAAACAACATAGTTATTGCAGCTTTAATAAGTGTCGTGTGTTTCCTCTCAGCAACACCATTTTCCTGAAGAGTCCTGGGAGCACTATATTGTCTTGTGATACCGTTTTCATGATAAGATATATCAATGATTTGGTTCTTGAATTCATTTCCCTAATCACATCTTATGGTTTTGACCTTGTGATCACATTGTTTCTTAATCTTTAAGATGAAATTGTTTAGAACCTTTGGGGTTTCATCCTTAGTTTTAAGGAAGAAGACACAAGTGAATATTTTAAAGTCATTTATGATCACCTAACAGTAAGATGTCCTTCCTAAACTCATAACACTAGTGGGGCTAAAGAGATCCATATGTAATAAGTGTAAGGGAGTAGTGATGGAGTTTCTTTCCCTTGGCTTGTGAGATACCTATTGTTGCTTCCATTTGGGGCATGCAACATAGTGTTCATCACTTGTAAACTCTTTCTTTGGCATTATAGTTACCAAATCATTTTTAATTAATTTATTCATATTTTAAAGTTTACATGGCACATTCTTTTATGCCAAAGGAAAGACTCATCACTATTGGCTTTTGATAGAAAGCATAAAACTTCTCTTGAGGGAGATGTTACTTGGAAGTCCATCTTGTATATGTTCCCTCTCCTAGGGGCTTTGAGCAGGAAATGCTCTTAAGAAATAACCACCCCAAGCTTAAGAAAAATGCACTCATGCTCAATAAAAAGCACGTTGTGTCTCTGATCATAAAAATGAGATACACTCAGAAGATTGTATCCAAGCTTCTTAACAAATTTTGCATTTTCAATGCTGAGCTTACCATGTGTGACCTTACCAATTCCAGTTTTGTAACCTCTAGCATCTCCTCCAAAAGCAACTAGCCCTCCATCAATTTTCTCAAAAGTTTAGAGTAGTGACCCATTGCCTGTCATGTGCCTGGAACAACCACTATCAATGATGCATACATTTATGTTTGTCTTGAGTTCCTCCTGCATAAAAACGATGGTTAGTTTTATTTGGAAACCCAAGCCTTGTTGGTCTTGGGTTCATCTAGAGAAGTTGAGGACAATGCAACAGTAATTGATACTATAGTCAGATTCGGAGGATCATTTTCAGATTTTGACGGGGAACTTTCAGTCACTTGGTCTTTCTTTGACTTTCACACCACCTTTAGAAGCTTAGACTTGACCTTCAACACTTGAGAAGTGTTGATAACTTCAGAAGTTTTGATGACTAAACCTTCAGAAGATCTTGTTAACACTACAACAGGCTTTAGTACTTCGGAAGTATTATTTTCTTTTGAGACCAAATTTTCTTCTGATGGTAATTTTCCACTTGTCTTCTTCTTCATTTTGGAGTTTTCGAAAGGAAAAAAATTTCTGTCCGAAGCTTGCTTCTTCTTCAAACTCTCAAAAGAATCTATCTTGTACATGTGGACAGTAATTTTTGGATTGTAGAGACAATCTTAGCAATACGAAAAATACTACCACACATAACACAATCTATTTTCTTCTTCCTAAGAGGCTTCCTCCGAGAAAAAGGCTAAACTTGATCACTTTTCTTCTCCATATTCATCTTTGCAGCTGTTTTGACAATTCTTTTAGTTTAAGAGCTACCTTTGGAGCTGGATGGTTTAGGTTGTGTAGGAGTGGTATATACCTGATCAGCCTTCTTTATGATGTTGTGATGATTTGGACCTGAACTTGAACTCCTGGTACTAAAGTTCAAGTTTGTGTCTTTAGCCTTAACCACCTCAAGTCCTACAAAGACAAAAACTTGTTTCTACATAGAGTTAAAGGTGGCCTTGATCTCTTGAGCCTTCTTGAACTTCCTCTTGGCCTTCCTAGTCAAGTTCTTTCTTCTTGACTTGGTCATCCCAGCTCTTTTGCTCTCCTTAAAGAAATAGTGACCCTTCTTAGAATTCTTTTCTTAACACGTCTCAAAGACATCCTTCACTATATCCTTGTCATCCTCTTCACCCTTAGAGTCTATGAGGTGAAGCTCATTGCAGGATCGATTTTTGACACTACATATTTGTTCTCTCTCAAACTCACTTAATCACTCTCGGTCAGGTGATACAGAATCCCTCTAAGAGTTGATAATAATATACTAAATAACTAAGAACACAATAGAATAATTTTCAAGGTACTTGAATATATTACTTCTCAACTCAAAGTATTACAAGACTCTTACAAGAAGGCTACATGAGTTACAATGAGAAACTATATATACTATCACCTACATTAGGATATACTTTTATAACAACTGGGAACCAATGACTAAAGCAAATATTACATTTCTAAAGACAAGGTATATTAGATAAAATATTATCTAAGATATGGTAGTCATGACATATCCATGACTTATCTTTTGTCACCAACTAAAGTTAGTAACTATACTAACTAATAAATGATAAACATTGAAATAAAGTATGGTCAGCTACATGGGAGTGGGAAAAGCATGATGTAGTATCATAGAGATTTGTAGCAGAGTGTCAAAAGAACCATACTTTTGTCTAGTGGTTCATAGTAGGTTTTTCTGAAGATTAACTAGCTTCAGAAGAACATGTTTTTCCAAAACCACTTATACATTGAAAGAAGCAACTTCTTCCAAGGCTTGAGGCTTTCTTCAGGTGTTTATACTTCGGAAGTCATTGTATTGCTTTCTTCTAAGTGTTGAACTTCAAAAGAACAAAAAACTTTGTCTTCGGAAGTTGGAGTTTTCATTCGGAAGCTTCATGAGACATAAGCTTTGGAAACTCAGCATTTTCCATCGGAAGAACTTCATTTGCCTTCAGAAGTTCTTCATCAGTTGTACCAAAATTATCTAAGTGTTTCGTTTTGGATGAACCAGACTTACTTGATCCAACAAACTCCCCTTAGGATGATGCTACCAAAACCACACTTGTTTCTGCTTCTCTAATTTTCAGAACCAAGGAAAGCAGATATTTGTCAGTTTCCTTGTCTTTTCTAGAAGTGATGCTGAGAAGTTTGCACATATCACTCGTAGACAGGAGATCTAGTCTGTCACTTTGAATGATGTGTACCCTCTATCGTGCTCCTCTAAAGAGAGTTAGTTGACGGTAGTTGTAGTCATACTTTCATCTAACTATAGAGTCAAGTTCAGGACCATTAACAATTTGAAGAAAGGCTTTGCCTTTGGTTGTTGATCCTTTCCTTACATCTTTCTCTCTTTGTTTCCACTATTTTTCAATCTTGTTCCTAGCGGTTAGCTCGGCTAGATGAAGACTGTTAAGATAATTTCTGATATGAGCAGCTATCCTAGAGTTGGAGGGGTTGGAGAATGGTTTATCTGCTAACTCAGCAATGTGAAACCTACTTACCTGTAGTAGAGATGAGGCATTAAGCCTATTTATCTTACCATTCTCCCTCTCAACAACAAAGTTATGAGAAGAGTATTTCAACCTCCAACGGATTATCTTTTTCCTTGTCACAAGGGGCTGACTTGGTACTCTGTCCCATTTTTTTATTCTAGCAAAGTCACCAACCTTCTTCTTAGTTTTTCTCCTCTTCATTTAGAGAGTCAGAGTTGAGGCCAGGAGTTTAAAGGCTTGGTGCAATCTTCCTCTAGGTAGATCAAGGAATTGTTCTCTAGTGAGGGAACACGAGGAGCCATCAATATTGATTATCTTGACAAACCCATCCTCATAAGATATGTCACTTAAAGTTGTACATTTGATCAGCTTCATCTTGATCTCCTTTAATTCCTCTAAGGAGAGATGTTTAGAAGTCTAAGAGGATGACTTGGGTGGTTTTTAGGTAGGTAAAGATGTTTCGGTTCTTGGGAGTGTTTTGGGTTTGAGGATAGGTAGTTGAGGTGGTATGGTGAGGAAGTGGGTATGATTGATTATGCGGGTTCTGGAGTGTATGGCTCAGAGGTTGGCTCAGTATTGTTAGGAAAATGAAAAGGAATAGGTTCAGGTTGGGGTTGAAGTTCAGGTGTTGGTCTTGAGGTTATCCCCTATACTCTCCTATACATCTCTTTCGTTCTTCCTAAGTGAATGTCAGCCTTAATGTCGCTAACATGTCGCTGCAGGGTCTTCTCAGACATAGGACCCACTTGGCTGCGAGAAAAGCCATGAGCTCTTAGATAGTCTTTCATCCAGGCTTTGTCTCCTAGCTTTTTGACAACAACAAGTCTAGTTTTTTCCTCCTTCTTCTTCTTCTCTCTCAGTTTCTCCTTGGAAACCTTCCTTCTCTCTTTTTTAATTTTATCTTCCTCTTTCTTGAAAAGCCACAAGATCGTGTCATTGTTATGAGGATTTAATTCCTCATGAGAGAATCCCCTGGAGCTTAGGAAAGTTATCCTTTCGCTTTTCAGCTACTGGTTAGCTTCTTGTTTCTTTCTCCTCATTTTTTCTTCAAAGGCCAACCTTGCCGCTTCTTCTTCTTGCTCAATCCTCAGTAGAATTGCCTTTTCTAACTTGATCAGCTCCTCTAGTGGTAGTAGGAGCACATTTTTATTAACAACTCCAAGATTACGAAGCTTGTCAATGACCTCCACCCTCCTTCTGTTAATAGTAGCCTTCTGGTTGGCTGTAGCTTCTTTGTTACTTCCAGCTAACAGTTTCCCAATAGGAAGTCTGCCTTTTCTTTTAAGCTTTTATAACCTTTCTTCCTCCGAGAAGCTCTTCCGTAGTTATATTCCTCTTCCCTTTGATGTCTTTGGAAGTTTTAGACTTTGGAGATTCTTGTGTAGAGGTTTTAGATTGAGATGAGGTGATTGGAGCTTGTTGTAATGATGTGGTTTGAGTGAGAGGTTGGTTGAGAAAATCCTCACTGTTTACCTCAGATCTAGTTCGAGAATTACAGCTGTGATAACCAGATCTTCGGATAAAGAGAATAAGCGTTCTGCTGCTTCCATCTCAGCTTCAGAAGAATGAAATGGTTCTTCCAAGGTTTTGATTTCAGCTTCGGAAGTTCGTGAAATTGCACTTTCTATCTCAACTGTTTTAGTTGTTGGGCAATCAGTCTCCATTTCCCCTTGGAAATCAATCTCAGGTTCAATGTGGATCATAGGTTGACCAACTTCTTGGACAGTGGTAGAAGGTGCGCTCAATCATTAAAGCTCTTCAGCTCCAGAACATGCCATGGCAAAATCTAGGCTTGGTTGTTTAATGGAAGATCCTATCAGGAACTTGGAATAGAAACTATTAAGACCTTTGAGCATCCTTGGGTCCATTAGAAGAATTATTGGAGAAGGCTAAGGGAAAACTATTGCTTGTTGAGTAGGATATCTTGAAGTAAGAGTTGATACAGATAGACTTTGTGGTTCCTCCGATGTTTGTCTCTAAGCAGTCTCCATGTTATTGGTAGCATCATCCTTAGAGCTTGATGAGCTAAAGGAAGAGGTCAAGGAGACCTGAATTGGTTTGTACCTAACAAAACTCTTAATCTGTTTCTTAGCTAGTTTGGCCTTGAGACTTTCAATCTCAAGTTGCTGAGTGGCAAACCAATCCTCTAAAGTCCTAACATTGGATACAATAATTGACACTTTAGAAAGTAGATCTTAAATGTTGAGTTGCATACTTTCCTTATCTTCTTTTGAAGAATCAAGGGGAGATTAGGTAACATATCAAGAATGTCTATCCTTACCACCAGATGTGGTTTCTTGGCACCTTAGTTTCCCTAGCTTGATGATGTCTCTTACAGAGTCATCAAAGGGTAAGGTTACTGTTGATTCAGTCTCAAAGACGTTACCACTATCCTAAGGATCCAATGAGGATCCTTAAGTAGTGGTAGCTAAATCTACATGAGTCCCTTCCACATCAGTGGGACTCACCTTATTGTGGCTTGCTGATGGGAGCTAGAGATCAAGGGTCTCTCTAGGCTCAATCGATCCCAAGGTGGATGTTATGGATCAACTTTATGTCCTTGAAGAGAAAAATCCCTTCATTAGTTCATGTAAGGAGGTCAGTGAAGGATATAGAGGTTACTCATAATGACCCAGGACTTTGGTAAATGTCTATTGGAATTGAGCCTATGAAAAGGATGTATCATTTTGGCTACTCAGGAGAGTATAAAGTCTCATCCTGAGGGATATCAACTTGGGTTTCGAGCTCATGGGATTGAGACTGAGGAGACTCAATACCCTTATTATGGTCAGAAGTAAAGGATGGTGTGACCTCAAACTGAGTGGAAGCTCATGGTTCCACTCTAGTCTTTTTGAATTGAACATGGGGAACTTGTTCAATCAGAATTGAAAATTTTTTCATTTGGGACGTCTTTGGTATTTGATTTTGATGGTGTAAGAAGATAAGTTTGGCATTGTGAGAGTTGTTGCTGGTGTGGCTTCATCACCTATGGGGTGTACAAGGATGTCACCAGCAGCTAAGCGCTCAATCATACCTGGAACGAGTGGAGTGTATCTTCCAGTGAAGTTGGTGGACGTCCTCTACTGCAATTTGAATATGACCGGCCTTATGTGAGGGACAGATAGAGTAGCTACACAGACAAGCTTGCTCTGGTCCAACTCATAGCTTATAATATGCTAGATAAACTAAGGATACATGTAAAATATGTCCCTTTGAAGGTTTCCCATCAAATTGGTCAACACAAATCTAGAGTAATTAAAGTAGAGGCCTTTTGCCATCCCATGAACAAGGCATCCTAGTTCATATAGGATTTGATCTCATCCTCTAGACTTGTTCAACAAGTAGTGAAGGACTATGTGTAGTAGGAACTTCCAATGATAGGAGAAGTTGAATTTGTACACCATAGGCATGCTCATATCACCGCTATATTCCATTTAGGTATATGTGTCATCAATATCAGCCTTGGGGAACTCTATAGGTGAGCCTTCATCATGGAGCTCTAGATTCTCTCTAATGACTTGTTCAGATATGATTAACTATTGACCACCAATGCTCGTCTTCAAAACGCTAACTCCATTCAGAGTTACGATCTGCTCGTTCCCCTAAAACTCAACTATGTGGTTTGAATACACTCTGTGGTTGACAGTTAGTGCAGTAAGTAGGTTGATTGGGTTAGGTAGGAGATGATTAAGAGAAGTCAACATCCTTGCACAATTCTAGGAGTGCGACTTGATTGTGCTAAGGGTGTAAGGCCATTTTTGTGATTAGAGAAATTTATTTGGATTAGGGTAAAGTAAGAACGAAGAAAGCTTTGGGTAGTAAAAAGTGGTAAAATGACTAAGTGAATGGGTCGGAAATACTTAAATGGGTGGAAATAAGGTGAAGTGATGGTTTGGGGTATGATTTGACATGGGCGGTAAGATAAAATCCTCTTAAAAAATTCTGACATAATTAAGATAATCTTTACCATTTTACAGAGTGGGGCCCAAAAGATTTATGTGACACAGTAAAGTCTTCTTTCAAGTATAAACCATTTCTGAAGGTAATCTTCTTCTAAAGCCAATAATACTTCCAAAGATAAGTATTTTACTTCTGACGGTAAAAGAGGCTTTTCGAGAGTAAGAGTTTTTAAGCTTCGAAAGTAGATTTGATATTTCTTCACATGCTTCTTCCATGACTAAAATTCTTCCGAAAGGAAGATTTCCCTTAGAGGATTTTTGCTTCGGAAGTTATACATGATATCTTCCGAGGGTTAATTTATCTTCGGAAGAATTTATACTTAGTGAATTTTTGGAGAAAAACCTTTTGTAACCCGGCTTAGATTGTATTGACATAAACAAAATATGTTTTAAAAAGGCTTTCAAATGAGATAAGCTAATAAATGTTTATCATCCCAATAGCTATAACCAAATACTTGAATCTCTATTCATCAAATGCTTTGGTGAACAAATTAGTATATTTTTCAATCAATATAACTTTGATTGGTTTGATCAGATTTTTCTCATGAATATCTCTTATGAAATGATACCTGATGTCAATATGCTTTGTCTTCAAGTGCTTCACACGATTTTCAGTAATTGAGATAAAAAATATTGTTGTTAATGTGGATAGGAGTACTCATGAAGTTGAATCCATCATCTATCATCTGGTTTTGAATCCATAGCAACTGAGCACAATAGCAGCAACAACAATGTATTCAACATTAGTAGTAGATGTTAAATCACAGGATTGCTTCTAACACTTCCATGAGATGATCCTTCCATCAAGAAATCGACATTCTCCTAATGTTGATTTCTTGTTGATATTGCAACCACCATAATCACTATCAGAATAGCCATAGAGTTTGAAACTACTATTTCTTGGATTCTAGAGACTTAGCTTAGGTGCTCCTTTATGGTATCTAAGAGTTCTCTTCGCAGCAACTAAGTGAGACACCTTTGGAGCAGCGTGATATCTTGCACAAATGCAAGTTGCAACATGATATCAGGTCTACATACTAATTTTGATCAGTATTCTCCCCATAAGAGTTAGGACAAAGATTGTGATTTCTGGGTATAAGTGTCACGGGTGGCTTACAATCTTTCATATCAAATCTCTCTAAAATGTCGGAGATAAATTTAGATTGATTGATAAAGAACCCTTCCTTCATTTGCTTCACTTGAATTCCAAGGAAAAAAGTCCAATTTTTTCATAGAACTTATCTCAATTTTCTTCTTCAAGAAGATCTCAAAGTCTTTGCACATTTGGTCATTCGAGGAACCAAATATGATGTCATCAACATAGACTTGTATGAGCAAAATGTCTTTTCTGGACATCCTTATGAATAAGGTCTTGTCAATGATACCTCTTGTTTAACAATTCTTTAGGAGAAACTAAGACAGAGTCTCATACCGCAACCTAGGTGCTTAGTGCAACCCATAGAAAGCTTTATCCAATTTGAACACATAGTTGGGGTGCTGTGGGTCTTCAAATCCTAGAGGCTGGCACTTGTAAACTTCCTTATCTATATTCCTTATAGAAAGGCACACTTGATGTCTAGTTGGTAGACAGTAAAACTCTTTTATGTAACATAAGCAAGAAAGATCCTTGCTGCCTCAAGTGTTGCAACTGGTCCAAAGACATCAGTATAATCAAATCCTTCCTCTTGTGTGTATCCTTGAACTACCAGTCTTACATTGTTCTTGATGATCAAGCCACTATCATCTTTATTGTTCCTTAAAACCCATTTGGTGCCAATTGATACTTGACTAGATGGTAGTGGACATAGGTTCCAAACCTTTTGACGTTTGAATTAAAGCCAGTCCTCTTGCATTGATTCAACCCAACTATTATCCTTTAAGCCATCTTCTACTTTCTTGGGTTCCACCTGGGATAAAAAGCATGAGTACAAGCAGGCATTCCCATTGTAACTTTGTCCCCTTGTTCTCACACCCTCAGAGATATCTCCATTGATGTCCTCAATTGGATGAGTGATGTGAATTCTAAGACTTGGGATCACATCCAATTACAGAGATAGATCCAAATTGGACATGTTTTGCTTAGGAACTTGAACACTTGGACCGGATGTTGTTTCAATCTAATTTGGTGAGGGCTAATTGAATGAACAAGAAACAATATTAATTTTAGTAAGCTGTGATGCTGCATTAACAGTTTCATGTTCCTTCAAAATGCTACTTCCATTAGCTTGGTGGTGTGTTGTGTCACAAGATGAGTTTTGAGGCTTGTTGGTCAATTTGATCGATTTGCAGTACAAATGGGTTGTTGAATCATTCAATATCAAATACAAACAATAGACAAGAAGGATAATGAAGATTGAAAAGAATAACAATTCAATCAAAGTAAGACAATGATGATCAAAATACTCAATAATAACAAACCACAATGATATTTCTTTGAAATTACTACATACAAAGGTTACTTGCAACAAGGATAAACGATTAGGGTTTTGCAAGATTAATCCACCATGAAAAAGATCAAAACTATATATAGCATTCTTAGTTTCGCAGACAGTTTCGCTGCCAGCTAAACTGTTAGGGCAAAACTGTAGTTTCGCCCGGTAGAAACAACAATTTCGCCGAGAGAACTATACAGCTGACTGTGAGCGAAACTATACAAAAGTAAGCTAAAATAAGGCCTATTACAAGAAAATATAAACACTCTAATCTAAGGTGAGTCCAACCTATGCATGATCTTTAATACTCCCCCTAGGTTGGAACTCACCGCCATCACTCATCTTGATTTTTCTCGTTAGCTCCAGTCTCCCCCGCTGCCTTTGATTTGTCTTCTACAGCTCCTTCAGCAACCTCCTTAGGGGCTTTAGCAAATGATTCACCTTGGTCTCTTCCTGCTTCATTAGCCCATTCAGGATGAGCACTAGCTTGCTCAAACTTTCTAGGCAAATCCTGTATGTCCTTGTTTAGATCATCTTGGGCCCTCACTCTCTCTGCAAGCCTCTTCTCCTCTGCAAGCCACAGTCATAAATAGACTTGCTTCCTTTCTTGTCTTATCACCCGAACCTGTTTTAATATAATTCTCGCACAGAACCAGCAGGTCTTCATAAAAAAAACTTAAAAGCTCCATTGGATCAAATACTTTGAATTCACCACCATTCTTCACTCTGATTACGGCATCCCCCGTATTGTTGTCAAAAACCCACTTCTCAAAATTCTGTAGTTGCTGGGGGAGAGGATCTGCCAATCTGACCCTATTCACAGTCTTTAGGGGTTTCACCCTTAGTTCAATCTTTCCCTTTCCAGTCTCCCAATCCTTGTCCTTCTTTGATTGTCTTCTCTCCGCTTTCATAAATCCGAAGGACTCAAAATTGTCATTCAAGCCATTTTTATCTCCTTCTCCAATAATGAGGCTCTTTCATTAAGATGGGCATTCAGTAATGGCAATGCTGCCAGCCTCCTCAAAACCCATTTGGGTAAGGTCTTGAAGGCCTTCCTTTTGTGCATGTAAGAAATACCACCCCCTCTCCTCTTGATCATAAACATTTTGAGGCTGGTGTTATAACACCGCCTAATGATTCTCTTATTAGCCTCCTTTTTGCTCAACTCTTCCAAGTTTTGGAATTTGGGAGTCAGTTATTTAGGCTCTTTTTCTTTGACAAACCATTCCTCTTTATCCATTTCAAACACATCTCCATCTAAGTCTCCCTTTTTGGCTACATATAATAATGGCCTTTCTTTAACCTCATAAAATTCTAGTTCTGAATCATAGTCAACTAATTGTTCATCATCTTCCTCTTCATCAATTAGCCCTTTGCCTTTTTCAGCTTCCCTTTCAATAGATTTCTCCCTCATTACTTCCTCACCAACCAAATCTTTGTCTATATCAAATCCCATATTGACTAACCCAACTTCCTTTATCTCCTCCACATTCTCCATAGATTCATTCTCCTTTTCTACTCCAGAACCTTCCACACCTTCAGTTGTTGCACTAGATGTGCTCTCTCCTGCCCTGGAGGATGTATCCATATTCAGGAATAGTTATTTGGAAGTATCAGTTAAATCATCTAACTCAGATTGAGTTAGTTGATTGGGCAGGATGACAACAACTTGTAACTCATTTATTTGCTCAAAAAACTTCTTTATCAACATGCTTTGATCCACCAACATCTTCTTCATACCTTCAATCACCTCATCCTTTTGTCTTTATTTAATCTCTTGATTATTAAGTTTTTTTTCATCATGCTTAGCTCATTAGCAAGAGAGCAATTGGGATTTCTAATCACATCTTCATCTAATCCACCTCTCTTTTCTCTCCTTGAGGTCTCTGTAAATGATTGGTGTCTGTGTTTAGTTCTTCTTTCAGACTCACCCGCATCAGCTTTCTTTTTTGACCTTCTCTCTTTCTCAGCCCTTACCTACTTAGCCATTTCATTCACCTCATCTTCAAAGTCATAATCCTTTTTCTTTGCATATCTTTTTCCTATCTTGGCCGCATTTTTCTGTTGTGCCCTAGTCTCCTCAACTCTTTTATTTTCCCACTTGTCCACCCTCCTGATATAATTCCATCTTTCAGGTGGATACATGTTTTCCCACAGATGGGTGATCTTTCCACTGAAATCATGACGGATGGCACAACAATCTGCGAAAATACGGGTGTTCATCTGCACCAACCTTTTAACCTCCCCGTGTCTTGGCAATTTAGGAATTAGATCATCAAAGATCATCTGTAGAAATCTAGGATAAAGCAACCACTTATCTTTCTTTAGCGCCATCACATTTTCTGCCATGCATGCAAATATCGTCCTAGAAATGTTTGCCTTCTCTCCTCTATATCATAACACCATGGCTTTTACCCAGTCTACATTTAGCCCATCTGATCTACCTTTACGGTGATCTAAACACATAATAAAGACGTGAGATATTATCTCCATTCCTTTGAAAAGAAGGACTTCTTGATATCTTTTCATGTGCTAAAGGCTGGTCCCTCATATTCCATATGCCTAAACTCCTCAAACACCTCCACATTAGTCATAGAAACTTCCTCTCATGAATCTTCATCTAGTCTTAGGATCCTTGAGACTGTCTCAGCTGTATTAATCACCTCATTCTCTAAAACATTAGCAACAATCCTCTGTGTGTTTCCTCTTGTAACATAGTCAGATGATCTCAAGAAATCTCTTATGTGAATATCATAGATGGTGGTAGAATGAGATATAGCATATGCAATAGGAGATCTTTGCAACCTGCGAATGCAGTCTCTAAAGCCAGCTGCCTTAGGATGTGTATCATCTAAAATGGTTGTGATGTTGTTTCTCTCATCAAATTTTAGATTTGCCTTTAGATCTAGAAGACAAATGAAATGCATTAGAATAAAGTATTAAATGCTAATATGAAATAAGTATAAGAAAAGAATAAAGATTTCACAAAAATTAAATTAATTTCGTTGGCCGAAACTATAGTTTCGCAGAATGAGTTTTAGTTTCGGCAGGCGAAAGTATAGTTTCGCAAGCAAAAGAACATTAGTTTCGGCAAGAAAATGAAGTAGATTCGACAGGCCAAAAGTATAGTTTCGGCACAGCGAAACTGAAGTTTAGTCTGCGGAGCTGTTAACTTCGCTCGGACAACATAACCTCAAAGTTTCGCTAAAAATCATGAACTTTCGTTCAGTTTCGCTGGACTATCGGTACTTTCACAGTAAGAACTGCGAGGTACCGAAGAGTCTCGATCGAATAGAACCACAATGTTGTAGTTTAACATGATTAGGTTATGGATCTGAGTTTGAAACTAACTTGCTAGCAAGAAACAACAATCAATCGATAACAAAAGCATAGTATGTCATATTCACACACGGAGGTCATGGAACAACCCTAAGAAGTCTAAACCATTGATTGTGCGAAAATGAGAAAGTAATTTCACAAAATGAGTTAAATAGCAAATAGTTTCGCAGACAGTGAAACTGGAGTTTCGCCGGGCAAAGCTACAGTTTCGCTAGGCGAAGCTAAAATTTCATCAGGTGAAACTCTGCTCGAAACTGACTTCTCATAGAGCGAAGTACCAAACGAAACAGCAATTTCGCCCAATGAAACAGTCTGCGAAAATATTATTTCGCTGAAGTTAAAAGAATTTTAGAGAAAGAAAGAAAAATTTAATATATTTTATTAAGACCGAGAAATGAATCAATCATGAGATCACATCCTCAAGATATACTTTAGCACAAAGATGAAATTAATCATTGACAAGCAATAAGATCATACTAATAACTGAATCTAACCACAGTCTATGAATGATTTTTGAAATTCTTAAACCGATAATAAACGATTGCTCATATGTTTGTCCACTTAAAGCCAATCCCTATCTTTTTCAACAAGCATCAAATAATTCGTTAAGGTTCGATTAGATAATTTAGAATGCTAGGACCCCACAATCATTTGGCAAAAACCCTCATCCAACCTTAGGATTTCTTAGATATTGTTACGATATTTAAAGAGCAAGGCGTGTGCATTAGTGTGCAAGTGATTATCAATAGAATATTGCATTCGGTGATGAATTCATCGTTTAGATGATTTGACACTACTTAGAACAAAATGGAGAGAGCTCCAGGTCTATACTCATATATAACAAAGGAGATGACCATTTAATCATGTGCCGATGAGAGCTCTAGGTCAGTACTATTGTACAACAAAAGAAATCATCACTCCAAGTCAGTACTTCCGTACAACAAAGGAGATTAGCATAATCACGAGACACATAAATGCACCAAACAATGCATAGAGATATGACTTATATTAATTGTACCATGGTGGGTGAAAGATCGATTCTCAATCCAATTTTAGTCGGGACTTAGTTTTCGTGCACGCCAAAATGATTGCGTAAAATCAGACATCCTTAAGCATATATTTTAATTTAAATCATTATGTTGTTGTGTACATTATTCTTCAGGCTGAGTCTATCAAGCATATCATTAAAGAATCTGTTTGTTTTTCTATTATTTGCATATGAAAATAAGATGTGAATCAAATAACAGCATTAGTTACTATCATTTCTTATTTTAAACGCAAGTCATGCATAAACAAACATATCCAGAAGATATACAATCATTTCCCGTCATCTCCACTCAAGTTCCCAAAACTCTGTTCATTTTTATTTACTTACTCTCCCCCTAAATTTCTAAACCTAAGAAAGATGTGGAAATTTCAATTTTATATTATGAATATTATTATTATTATTATTATTTTTAATAACAAAGCAATCAACAAGCTTAAAGAAAAAGAGGTTTAAAATGATATTAGACCTAGCATAGAGATCAATTCATAAAAACGGGGTTTATCAAATGTTTTTTGTGAAAAGATCTACTTTTTGATTTTTTTATGTTAATAGGAATAATATCAATAAAACCCTTTTCCTGAGCATCACGGATTGCATGAATCCGTGTCTCAATGTGCTTGGTTCTAGAATGATGAATAGGATTCTTAGCAATCCCAATGGCTACTTCGTTGTCACAAAACAACGGTGTATGCAAAAAGTTGATCCCATAGTCAATTATCTAGTGTTGTATCCAGAGAACTTGTGAACAACAACTAGAGGCAGCAATGTATTCTACTTCTCCCATACAGAGAGAAATAGTGGTCAGTTTCTTGCTTTGCCATGAAACCAAACAATTGCCCTGGTATTGACATCCTCGAATGGCCGTTTGTTTAACCTGCAACCATTAGAATCACAATCAGAATAAGCATGTAAATCTAATTTCCCACCATAAGGATACCAAACACCTAAACGAGAAGAGCCTTTAAGGTAACTAATTTTTCTTTTTGCAACCTTTTCATGAGACTCTTTCAGGGAAGATTGGTATCGAGCACAATATCCAATAGCAAAAGTGATGTTGGGACAACTTGTTGTAAGATACATAAGGGAACCGATCATAGATCTGTAGAGATGAGGATCAACAGGTTTCCTGTTTTCGTCAGGAGTGAGGTACGTTTGAGCAGTAAAAGGAGTCATTTCAGTAGTAGATTCATCCATATTGAATTTCTTCAAAATTTCTTTAACATACTTCTCTTGATGAATGAGAATACCCTCTGGCTTTTGTGTTGGATATTATATGCCCAAGACACATACAAGATTGATGTGGTTAGTACGTTATGATCCAAGTCGAGTCATACCCTATAACAAGCTATACAAACACCAATAAATATTTATTTGTTGATGAGATCATACAAATAAATATTGACACCAATTTAGAAAATGGGTTTTCTAAAATGTTTCTTTTGTAATAGAACAACATTATATGGATAATTTGTTCATGAGAAATTATTTGTTTTATTATTTAAAAGAGTTAAATGATAACAAATAAAAGTGTGTTAATGTTATAAAATTAAAAAAGTTTTTAATTTTATAAAGTTATGGGTTAAGAATGTAACTTTTTATAAAAATTAAAATGGGGGGGAACCTATTTTGAAAGCTCTTTTCGGCCGCCCAAGAGTGTCCTCTCATTGGGATTGCTTGTATTGGTTACAACAAGACTTGAATCCCTTTTTACACTCAAGCTTTTACCCACACTTCCTCTTACACACACATATTGCAAAACTCTCTCTAACAAAGCTGAAAATTTTCAGATTCAAGGCAAAAAGCCTGAAATTTTTTGGATTTTGGAAGAGCAAAGGAAGAGGGTTCTTTGTTGTTGCACTACTAACAAGCTTAGTGTTTGGAAGAGCTTGTGGGTATACAAGCTTGAGGTCTTCTCTTTTGGAGGTTATACATTCAAGAACATCATCATCTTCATCTCATCCATCTACAACATCTTGTGCTTGAAAGGTTGTATGAATGAACACCCTACGGTTGTTATTTTGGTTTTGATAGCATTCTATTTCACATATATATATGATCCTTGTTCTTGGGTTTTGTTTATAGTTTAAAATGGTTCATTATTTAGATTGTTAACAACATGTTTTAACCTTATATCTGCTGAGTTTTTATAGTTTAAATGGTTAGACTAGCTTTGATTTACCTGTTACAAAACCCAACATTTTGTTCCGCCTATAGCCCAAGGAAAAAACACGTCTCCCCCATCATGCTCATTTCAAAGCGACAACGCATCACCTCCTCGAACTCCCACCATAATTGTGAATTGGTGGAGCCAAAAATAATATCATCAACATAAACTTGGACAATCAGCATTTCACCATTCACTTCCCTCTTGAATAGAGTCATATCAATGTGCCACAAGAGAATCCATTGCTTAAGAGATATTATGTCAGTGTTTCATACAATATTCGAGGTGCCTGATGAAGACCGTAGATAGACTTATCAAGCTAATAAACTTTGTCACGGATATCGGAATTCTCAAAACCTGGTGGTTGACACACATAAATATTATTGTCAATGTCTCCATAAAGTAAGGAACATTTGACATCCATATGATAGACCTTGAACTGTTTATGAGTAGCATGAGCCAGAAAGATTCTTATTGCTTCAAGATGGGTTAGAGGAGCAAAAACATCTGTATAGTATATGCCTTCTTCTTGAGCGGATCCTTGCACCACCAATCTTGATTTGTTTCGCACCACAATGCCACGATCATCGGGTTTGTTCTAAAAAACATATTTTGTGCCAATGGGGCATTTGTTTGGTGGAAGATCGACATAGTCCACACTTTGAGTTTTGTGAATTTTTGGAGGTCTAATTGCATTGATTCGACCCAGCAAGGGTCCGGCAGGCTGCATGAACATTTTTCCCAACTATTTGTGAAATAAAACAAGAGAATAGACAAATCTTAATTAAACTAGAATGACTCAGTGTCCGTACTCCATCGGTGATAGAGCCAATGATGTTATCATGAGGATGATATTGCAATGATTTGTAATCAGTGGGTAAATGCAAGATGATTAGAGATGGTTGACTGATAGATTGTGGATGGGTAGATGTGGGTGTGAGGGATGGTATAGGCTGTGATGAGGTAGATGTTGGTGATGAATGAAGGGAAGTAGAAATAGGTGGAGATGGAAGATCAAATGAAGATGAACATGATGCAATATCAACTATAGTTGCATCATTTTCTAAGAAGGTGGAATGGGCTTGAGGAATGACAGGCAATGGAGTTGAAGAAATGATATTTGTTTGAACATTAGAGATGGACGCATAATCGTCGAAGACAGGAAGATTAAAGGAGTTAAACACCGTATCAGAGTCAAAGAACCATGCTGGTTCACATCGAACATCGGACGAATTAGATTCCTACCAATCAACATAGAACGACTCTTGAACAATACGTGTTCTCTTGTTATATACCTGATAAGCCTTTTGAGAAGAAGAATAGCTGACGAAGTAACATTCATTAGACACGTCACCAAATTTCGTCTTCTTTGATTGAGTATTAATAGAGTGCAAGAGCACCCAAATAGTCGAAAAAATCAATTAAAGCCTTTCGTTTATGAATAAGTTCATAAGGAGTCTTCAATTTGTACTTGACTATCAATACCGTCTTTAGAACATATGAAGCATAGTTTACCGCCTCCGCCTAAAAGAGAATGGGTAAGGAGAATTCAATCAGCATCGTACGAGCGGCTTCAATTAGTGTGTGATTCTTTCATTCAGTTACTCCGTTTTGTTGAGGCGTCCTCGCAACACTAAATTTTCTTACGATCCCCTTTGCAGCACAGAACGAATCAAGGATCTGATTTTTGAATTAAGTACCGTTATCACTTTTGATGGCCAAGACCTTTCTCTTGCTTATCGTCTCAATTGAAAGTATTAACTTTTGCAACTCATCAGCAACGTCTCACTTATGAGCTAGAAATCTTACCCAAGAATATCTGGAGAAATCATCTGTTATAACAAGACAGAAAGATTTTTTAAGAAATTGATATAATACAGATTGGGCCAAACAAAGCAGTATGTAACAACTCCCGAGGACTAGTTATGCTATTTTCAAGTTTTGGCTTGTGAGATTTCTTATGTTGTTTGCCCTTGGCACACACCATACATTTTTCGTTCACTGAAAAATCTTTTACACGAAGTACTCTAACGAGATTGTTTTTGACTAATTTGTTTATAATTTTAAATTTAATATGCCCCAATCTGTGATGCCATAATAAAGACTTAGAAGTGGAAGCTTTGGGAAGAAGACATATAGCAGTAGACTTTGACTCCCTTGAACCCATATCAATAAGATATGTATCATTCTTTCGTGGAGCATGCATAAGTACCATTCCTTCGGGAATATCAATCTCAGATTCCAAAAAGAGACATTCATCATACTTAAAGAAGAACGGAATATCTTTATCATAGATCTGAGAAACACACAACACATTAAATGCGAGTTCGGGTACATGATTGACTCTCTCCAAAGTCAGAGAGCCATTGGAAACTTCTCCTTGACCGAACATCTTTCCTCCTTTTTGTCGCCAGCAAAAGCCACATAACCTCCATTGATTATCTGATAATTGTTCAACAAGTCTTTGAGCCCCGTCATATGCCTGGAGCATCCACTATCCACATGCCATACATTGTTTACAACCTTAGTGGATGACTCCAGCAAGAATTTAAAGAACTGGTTAATCGGGTGAGATAGGAACCCAAGTTTGAATAACTTTGGTTTTAGGAGAGAAAATTTTCTAACAAAAGAAATTATTAACTAATTTTATTAATTTATTTCCAAAAGAATTCCTATTAACATAACTATGATGAAGTACAGGACAATTTTTAACTATATGATCATGTTGACCACACCTGAAACAATGTGGTTTTAATCTAGGTCTGTTATGTAAAAAGATAGGAATGTGATCAATGTGTATTTCCTTATCAAATTTAGACACATTTGAATCTATGTCACTACATGTCTCATACATGCCACGAGGTCTGTATTTATTTGAACAAGAATGGTTATTTACAGAAGTAGATGAATTGTCATATGCCATACGAGTAGTACTAGTACCACTTGTGCTAGCTTGAGATGAAGTTGATACCCTTTCATTTCGTAAAGAAATATTTGTTGGGGTAAAAGATGGAATAGGATGAGAAAAGAATTTTTCAAAACAATTAGTTTTATGTTTCTTGTTATTCTTCGTAGTGAGATCAGTCGCACTTCTAACATAATCAGAACTAGTAACATCGTCACAATGTACAGAATTTGAAGATAAAATAGAATAATCATGAGAACATGATGAGACAATGTCTGTTACAGGTTCACTAGAAACAAAAACAGAATTTAAACTAGATTTATGATCTAAAACATAATGCTAAAAATCAGGTGTACTAAGACTAGCGCATCCAATCCCACTAGTTTGTCCATAGTCATAGTCCTCGCGAACATGCTTAGGATTTACACCTTCTAAACATGCAGGCATACTATTAGCATCTGTTTTGATCAAATCGTAATAAGGATGAGGAATAGGCATTGGAGAATAACAATATGTACTAGGGGGAGGATAAACCTTAACATTTTCATATCCCAATCCCGTTTTAATCCTAGTCCCCTGTTGAGATTTACATATATCATCATGTTTCATTCTTGATATAGTTCATTTATCTAACTTTGATTGTGGTTTGCTTGTTTCAAATTCAGCAAGAGCAACTCTTTCCGTCAAAGTATTAATCTCATCATTTCTTTCCAAAACAATTCGTTTTAAGCGGTCATTCTCATTCGAAGCCTTGTTTAGTTTTACAAAATATTTAGATTCATTGATTTTATGTTCCTCATTAATTCTTTTTAAATCTTTCTCATTATCATTTAATAAATGATTAGCTTTATAAACCTCAAAGAATATGATTTTATACGCAGAACAACACATGTCCTGAATTACCTCATACGGAAGTCCCATCACCACCTTTTCTGCTGCTAAGGCCTTTTCACATTGGCACAGTGTAGTACTTGACTAGCTTTCCTCAACAATGATAGTAGCATCATCCTATTCTTTTCCTTGCTTAATGGATGGACTTTCTTCCTTCTTCAGTTCTTTAGATTTATATTCTTTCATCAATTCATTCTTCTTCCCTTTCTTTTTTACAGACAAGTCAGGCTCATCTTTAAGTTCCTTGAATGGATCAAATTCATCCTCACAGTTTACCTTCCCCTTCCTTTAACAATTTCAACAACCAGTGCATGATTAATCTCAGCTCTTTTCTCTTCAACCTCAGCACTCCAATCAAAATTAGTAATTAAAGAAGTCTCCTTTTTGTGATTCATATCCTCTTTTTCTCTCTCAGTAGTTAATCATGGAACACCTGTATTGCTAGAATCAGTGACAATTGGCGATGAAAATTCACATATAAAATGTCCCTACTATTTACAATTAAAACATCTAAGCTTGGACTCATTAAATCCTAGTTTGGAGTTAAAGCTTTGACCTCCAAAGTTCTTTCTTCCAGTGCGCTGCATAAATCTCCGAGCTCTAAGTGTCAACATTGCCGTTTGCCATTGAATGTCACTCTCTTCAAGATCATCAAGATCCACCTGATACATATCCTCAATTGTCATTCCTTTACCTTTCAGCTTGTAATTAGTGAAACCTCTTTCCTGCTTTAGCATTCTCACTTGAAGACTCCACTGAGGTGGGAGAGAATCTAACAATCTGTTTACTTGTTCACTGTTGGAAAGTATTTCATCATATTTCTTTAGTGTGCTTGAAACAGTCATAAAGAGATTTGTGAGACTCTCTTTCTTGTATCCCATAAAGTAGTTGAATTCCTTCTCTGCTTGAATGCTCTTATCCTTCACCAGTTCATCATTAACATCATAGAACTCACACAGAGCATCGAAGAGGGACTTAGCATTTTTATGCTCAACAAATTGGTTGTGCATGTCTGATTGGCAGAGAGTTAATGCTCCAAAAGCTTTATGGTCATGATTGATCAGCTTCAGATCCTTCTTAGTGAAAGTAAAGGAGTCCTTGTTTTGAGATACAACATCACCAACAGTGACAGTTGGTATGTGAGCACCGAAAATGATAGATTCCCATTGATTGTGGTTAGTGTAAAAGAAAAAGGCTTTGAGACATCTCTTCCAATCCTCGAAATTATCCCCGTTAATGAGTCTTGGAGGTCTATTGGGAGCTACACTTTCAAGATCAGCTAGGGTGGTTGAGGTTAACTTTGACATTGTAGTTTCGCTGTAAATGAAGTAGTTTCGGCAATAGAAGAGGCAGTATCGCTGAAGAAGGTAAGTTTGCGGACAATTTCGCTGAGAAAACTAGTTTCGCTGAGTTGCCGAAGTTTCGCAGACAATTTCGGCATCAGTTTCTCTAGCCAAATGTATAAAACAACTTAGTTTTGCCGACAAATTCGCGCGAAACAAGCTTGAACTTTCATTCAATAATACTTTCGGCAGAACTTTCGCTTGTTAATCACTTAGAAGCAGTGTTGAACTTTCGTTCAAAAAAACTAGTTTCGCAAGACAACAAAAAACAACTTCAATGAAGATAACACCAATAGTTTTGCTCAAAGAACTTCTAGTTTCGCAGGATGAACATGTAATTTTGCTGAACGGAGCTGAAAAGCTTATTCAACATGAAATCAATCTGAAATCTTCAATCACTCAATGGATTTTTGATCTGATGATTAACAGGATTTCCCCAACCAATAATCAACAAAAATCAATCAAATTCCATGTCAAATACACACGAATTTGCTGAAATTGATGAAAACTTAATATTGAACAAAAACAACCAATAACTCAACAAATCATGGGCACTAAGGCTCTGATACAATATTGTTGGTCCATTTGATTGATTTGCAGTACAAATGAGTTGTTGAATCGTTTAATATCGAATACAAAAAATAGACAAGAAGGATAATAAAGATTGAGAACAATAACAATTCAATCAAAGTAAGACAATGATGATCAATATACTCAATAATAACAAAGAATATTGATATTTTTGTGAAATTACTGCTTGCAAAGGTTACTTGAATAAGTGTCTTGTTCCTCCTCTCAGCAACACCATTTTGTTGATGAGTTCTGGGAGCACTATATTATCTAGCAATCCATTTTCTGTTATAGAATGAGTTAAGAACTTGATTCCTAAACTCAGTCCCTTGATCACTTCTAATTATTTTAACCTTGTGATTAATTTGATTTTCTATTTTAAGAATAAAAGATTTTAAAGTTTTAGTTGTTTCATCTTTTGTTCTTAAACATAATACCCATGTAAATCTTGTAAAATCAACAACAATCACAAGGTAGTATGATTTCTTTCCAATGCTTATTATGCTTGTGGGACCAAATAGATCCATGTGCAATAATTTTAATGGAGTGGTGATAGAGTTAACAATTTTGGATTTATGAGATACTCTATGTTGGTTTCCTTTTAGCATGCAACACAATTATTTTTGTAGAAAAATTCCTTTTTAGGCAAACCAATGACCAAGTTATATTTAACCCATTTGTTCATAGTTTTAGAATTTACATGACACATATGTTTATGCCATAGTGTTGACTCATTAGCATCAGCTTTGGGAAGAAAGCATGACCCTTCACCTAGTGAGGAAGCATTGTTCATATCCAGCTTATGCATATCCCCTTTCCTAGGAGATCTGAGAAGCACCAATTCCTAAGCAATTGTCATCCCAGGTTTGAGGATAATACACTCATGTTTTGTGAAAAGCATTTTATCACAAAACTGAGAAACACTTAGTAAATTATGTTCAAGTTGTTTGACAAAATGTACTTTATCAACTCTTAACTTGCCGATGGATACATTTCCTCTGCGAGAAATGCATCCTCCTGCCTCACCTCCAGAATAGGACCTCCATCAAAATGTTGAAATTGTTAAAGAAGAGATTAGTTCCCTTTCATGTGATTGGAGCATCCATTATCTATAATCCACACATTGTTATTCTTGTCATATGGATGTCCCTACACATAAGGTGAAGAAAGTTAGTTGTTATTGGAAACCCAAACCTTATTGGTCTTGGGATTTTCCAATGATGTGGATTTCATTGAACCAAAATGTATGCATGAGAGTTCAATAGATGTTAGAGAAGAGGTTTCGGCTGGAGCATCTTCTTCGATCTTCCATTCCATCTCTTGGCTAATCAGTGAAGATGAGCTTGTTGAAAAAGGAGCAACATGGCATTCTTTCGAAGCTTCTGTTGCTTAGAAAGAAGCCTTCACTACCTTTTCTTCCGAAGCAGTCTTTTTCTCAAAAGGATTGAAGGGTTCTTTCTTGTTCTTTTTAACTTTTTTAGCTTTAATTTCCGATGTTATTTTCCTTTTAGAAAAATCAGTTTCCTCAGAAAGCAACTTTGCTTCGGAAATAAGCTTTCCCTTCTTCATCACTTGAACCATGTGGTAAGGTCCAAATGTAAAACCCTCCTTAACTTCTTCTTTCTTATAATTATTTGCATATTGTGTGCTTGCAGACCATAGATTATGCATGCAATGTTAACTTTTTAGGAACTTGAGGACTATTGTTTCTTGTTTTTCTTGTTTTCATCAGCAGTCTTTCCCTTTAGCTTCTAATCCTTTTGTAGGTCAAGTGTTCTAGTATTACACACTTTTCCTATATCAGAGTTTCCTACTAGCTGAAATCAAGCTAAAATGAACACACCCTTTTGCTTTGGGTCAATTTTCAACTTGGATTTAAGCACTTTGTTAGCAATTGTTTTTGCTGCCTTAGTCTTGTTTCTTCTAACATTGGTGGTTAAGGGTTAATCATCACTGATAGGAGAGGAATTTTTTACCTCGTTCTTCCCTGTGATGGTCTCCAAAGCTCCATCACTCTTTGACCCATGAGAAAATAGGTAAGAAGTTGGAATGTCTTGCTCTTCAATCCCACACCTTGGTTGTCTAATAGACTCATAAGAATATGATGGAGCAATATCATTGGTTCCCAACCTACTGTTTTTTTATAACAAAGTTTTGAGTGAGAGGATGATGCAAAAATGGCTTGGAAGTTTGCTCAGAGATAGCATGCTTCCTTGCTTGAGCCTTACCTATGACAAGATGGGCTTGAGCCTCAATCAATTTGGATATCAAATCTTTGATTTAAGTCTTGTAGTTGGTATGTTCATCTTTTAACAAGGACACAATTTGCTTTTACTCTTCAATTTTCTTTTGATAGTCAGATTCAGCCCTTTTAAAAAAAGATTTTAAAATATTTAAAGACTCAATATCATATTTGATTTCCACATTATAGTCATGATATAACTTAACTTTAGTGATGCAGGCTAGACTACAAAGGTGTTCATATACCTTGCTATCATCAATTCCAATGATCAATGCTTGAGCATGAGTCATATCTTGTACCATGAAGCTCTAGTGAACTTCTTGAGCCATAAAAATTTTTCAGTTGACTTCCCGCAAGCTTTAGGTGTAGTGGGGTGTGTGGAGGATTAAGAGGTTCCTGGATTGGATTTGGGAGCCTTGCATTCCCTGACAAAGTAATTAAGTTGGTTACAGTTGTAACATTTGGCCTTTGTCTTGTCAAACTCAAACTTTTTGTTAGTTGGATTATGGGGAAACTGCCTTCTATTTCCTTTGAAGAACTTCTTTGCTCTGTAAGTTAACAGAGCCATCTTTGGACAATGACAACATATTCCATGTCATTTGGGCTGAAATACTATTGATTGTCAAAGCAATATTGATAGTCACTAGAGTGTCCATTTCCTGAGACGAAGGCACAACTATCCTGAAAAGACCTTGGCTAAGCCTGTTGAGACCTTAGAGTCTCAGGGAATGTGATGTATGATCCAGAAGAATAGGATGGTTGCTAAGAAAAGGTCAGATACTGCTCAGGTTGCGGGGTCATGAGGCTTCAGCAACCATTAAAACGTTGCTAGCAGGAAGACTTCAGGGTTTGCTTATTTGGTGGCCTCCCTTGTTCTCCATTTCTACATGATATCTATCAAGGATGCCATATAGTTCAGTCATGGTGATTGACTTCAAATTTATTTCCTCTTGATAAAGACAAAGTAGAATGTCCATTCATTTAGGAGTGCACTCATGTATTTTCATGAGAGACCTCTTAACTCAATGGCAATTCCCATAGACTGAAGGGAGGAAATAAGATCCATGTACCTTAAGTATCGCTAGCTGAGGGTCTCTCCAGCAATATAGGTGAAGTTTTCAAATTATTGCTTTAGTGAATCTTTCTTGGAGTCATTCAAGCCGGAGTACATTTGTGGCAAGGCATCAAATAGTTCTTTGGCTGAATTCTAATGCTCAAAACCCAACATGATGGAGTTTGGTATGGTAGTCATCAGAATAATCATAGCGCTAATATCAATGTCCAGCTTTTTGTGGTCTTCATTAGAGTAATCTTATATAGCCTTTTCTATCATAGCATTATTTCCTCCTAGTGCTGTAAACTTTGGTCTGTAAGGTTCTTTGATGATAGATTGTGATATTTTTCCATCTTCGTACCTGATGAAGCCTTTAATATGGTTGTTTCATGATCTGTAGTTTTCAAGGGTGATGATGGGTGTTTTGGTCATCATCCCCATCTCAACATCAGACTTTTGGTTGAGGCCCATTTTGAGAGTGATGAATGAATAAGTGAAAGAAAGATTGATTTAGATGGTAAGATCTCACAAACAAGTGCCTAAAAGGCACTAATACCATGCAGGATGGGTTTTCTCACTACACACTTGTTTTCTCTCAAACTCACTTAATCACACTTGGTTAGATGATGCAGGATCCCTCTAAGAGTTGATAATAATATACTAAGTATCTAAGAACACAAGAGGATAATTTTCAATGTACTTGTTTACATTGTATTACAAGACTCTTTGAAGCATGTTACATGATTTACAATGAGAAACTATATATACTAACACCTACAGTCGGATACACTTTGATACCAACTGGTAACCTATGACTAAAGCAAATACTACATTGCTAAAGGTAAGGTATCTTAGATAAATTATTATTTAAGATATGATAGTCATGACATGTCCATGACTTATCTTTTGTCACCAACTAAAGTTAGTAACTTTACTAACTGATAAAGGATAAATGATGAAATAAAGTATGGTAAACTACAAGAGAGTGGGAAAAGCACCATACTTATAGGATCAATCGAGTCAATCTGTAATGATTTATGTAAACAATTCATGAGAAACACAAACAATTGTAATCAATTCAAGCAATATCAACAAATTCACAGTTCATTGATATAGCTAGACAATTACAAGAGTAAGAAAGCAGTTAACAATTCAACAAACTCTCTAACAACAACCCAAGTCAACAAACTCTCTAACAACAACCCAAGTCAACAACTAGTCTACTCTAGTCTAAGCTATTTATACTAGAAACTAAGGAACTAACAATTTACAGAACTAGTCCCTATACTAGTACAAAATATAATATATACAATAAAAGACTAAATGTTAATCTTTCAAGGGTTCTAACAATACTCCCCCTAAGATTTACATTGTCTTCAGTCTTAAATCTTTGTCTTCTCAGCATCAGTCTCTATCTTCAATCTTTGACTTCAATCTTCAATCTTTATCTCATGTCTTCAGTCTTTATCTTCTATGTTCAATCTTTATCTTTTATCTTCAATCTTTATCTTCTATCTTCAATCTTTATCTTCTATCTGCATCCTTCATCAATCACATTAATCCTCAGGCTCTTCTTTGACTTTGAACATTGGCTTTTTCTTGTATAACTCTTGTTCCTTCAATGCATTAGCAATAGCTGACTTGAACTTTCTGGCAAGAATGCTTTGTTC